>PVJH01016317.1:8394-50826 GCA_004026705.1 Nesogale talazaci
GGGGGGACAGGGGAGAGACTACTCTGCCAGCAAGGAGATCCAGACTCAGAGTGCCCGTATAAGATGGGGTACAACTGCCCCTGTGAGTGTTTGAGACGCTCACGCTTTATAGGAATAGAAAGCATTTTCTTTCTACCTCAGCATGGCTGATGGTTTCAAACTGTTGACTTTTCGGCTAGCAGTGGAGCATCTGATCACTAGGCCATTAGGGGCGTGGCATTTATCCCAGAAGGAAATGAGACAACTACATTAAGGAAGAAAGGATACTGAGGGCAGGTAAGGGGTGCGGCAGTCCTGGGTCTTGCAGCCCGCCATCGAGCCCGAGTTGACTGAGTGGCAGACTAGTGGCAGTAGAGAAGGGAGGAACCTGAAAACAAAAGCTAACAGCGAATGTGTTTTTGTTTTTTAATTTGAAGAATGTCTAACTCTCAGAATAAAGTTAGCAGAATGAATTCCTGATTCACCTGCCATCCTCATTTGTATTTGCTCTCCCTCCTCTCTCTCTCCTCTCCACTTGTCTTTATCTTGTCTGCATGAATTTACAAATCTTCCTCTCCCCCCCCCCCCATGTTAAATACACCCCCTGTGCTTCTCCTGCTCACACTTTTCCAGATTTGTCCTGTTTGAGCCTTCCTTCAGGTTGGGTCCTCTGTCCTCTTGACATCTACCCATAATTTCACCAAGCGCTTAACGCTTTCTGCCTCAGCAAGATACTCTCTTGTACCTTCCAGCTTTGGAATTCACGTTCATTATCAAGGAACATTAGCATGCAGGAGAATTTGAGTGGATAGGAGGACTATCAAACCACACTAGTAAGTCTGACATGTCAGTTGA
Source organism: Nesogale talazaci (assembly GCA_004026705.1). Lineage (NCBI taxonomy): Eukaryota > Metazoa > Chordata > Mammalia > Afrosoricida > Tenrecidae > Nesogale > Nesogale talazaci. The sequence goes on from PVJH01016317.1 coordinate 9,229, forward strand.
AGAAAAAAAGCAAGCTCTTGGCCACTGAGTTTATTCCGACCACGTAGGCGGTGGGTTCCCTGGGCTGTGACTGGGCATAGAGAACTTTCTGTCTCTGCCGAGCAGGGAGGGGCTGGCCGCGTTGAATTCCTGATGGCGGTGAGCAGCCCGATGCATAATCAGTGCTGCCAGAGCTCTCCCAAACCCCAACCTGCGCGACATATCAGCTGTGACCCACGCTTCTGAAGTGGTGTCAGCTGTTTTGTGAAGTGTGTGTGCATTGCCTGGGTTGCAGTGGGGTAGAGAGTGTTGAGTTTTAGACAGAGAAAAGTTGGGGGTGGGGTGGGGTGGGTGGTGGTGGTGACAGAGCTCACTTTGAAGGAGACGGAATCAGAAGGGTGACCCTCCCTCTCCAGGGAAAAGCCAAGCTACGTATGTCCTTCCAGCCCTCGGTGTTTCCCAACAGGGGTCTCACTCAGCCCCTAGCGCCCCTGAGACAGGAAGCGCTCAGAGCTGAAAGGTGATAGTGGAAAAGGTTGAGAAGAGACAGCTTGGGGAGAACTTGGTGAAACAAGGAGGCAGACCCCGAAGCTCAAAGGTCAGACGAAGTGGGCACACTGGCAGGTGGAACGTGGGTCAGCCAGAGTATTTGGTGCTGATTGGGGCCGGTGACTCTCTGATGGGCCTGCTGTGTCGCTACGTTCCTGCTGCATGACTTGGTCACGCGCAGCATGTGCGGGCCGGCCGGACCCATCCTGTGGCAGTCGCTCACCTCACGTTGTTCTTCCAGCATGAGGAATCATGAAAAGTCAAAGAAGCACCGGGAACTGGTTGCCTTGCTGAAGCAGCAGTTGGAAGAGGAGGAGGAACAGTTTTCAGGACCCCACACAGACGAAAATGCAGGGAATGCCCATTCCGAGGAAGAAGAAGTGGAAGACTTCCCCAAACAAAAGTACCTTTCAACATTAAATGCTACTAAGTGCATGTTTTATCCCAGTGAGAGATTGCTGAAAGTTACGCTGCTCTCCTGATACTTTCCAGTTAATGGTTACTTTTTACTAGTGAAAGGAACAGGCCATTGTTTAAATGGTTATCGCTGTGCTGGCAAGTAAAATCGTTGGGGGTGCTATGAGTACCACTCTGAAAAGCCCAGGCAGCATTTTCTGCTGGGCGGGCATTCATGGTGGCACCATGAGTTGGCACTGAGTGGGCATCGCTTGACAGCAGCTAAGCAGAGCAGCTTTGCCCTGACTTTTAAAAGCAGCTGCATAACCAGCTCATGACTGTCACTGTCGTGTGAGCCATTGCCAGAACTCCCTAATGTGGTCATATGAATATTTTCTTTTCCTTTTTATGTTTCACGTTGAATATTTTTACTAGTTGACTTGTTTCTGTATTGCTAGTTTGAAGACCTTTTTTCTTCTTTTTTCACCTCGTGCTTACAAAGTCAAGATTTTGACATTTTGATTTATTCCTACCCTTAGGCTTTCTAAAAAACAGAAGAAAAAGAAACAGAAGCCGGCACAGGTATGGGGAATTGGTTTTTAACTTCTAGTCATGAATGCAATAATATGTTTGAGAATAATATTTTCCTTTTTGTAGCTAACTTGCTAAATTGCTATTATCAATGTGTTTTAAACTATTGATTGCAGCTATTTTGGTATGAATTATTTGGGTGACAATATGAAAAAATAGGTGTGCATCTGGATATATCTGATGGCAGAGAGAGCTTTTAAACCATTTGGAAAATTGAAGTCCACTGCTTGATTTTTTTTTTCAAAAGCTTTATTGGCATATAATTCACATATACAATTCAGTAGTTCAGTCACATCAAGAAGAGATGTACAATCATCACCACAATCAGTTTTAAAACATCGTCTTCATTCTTGTGCTCCTCTGTTATCCACTCGCCATTTCCCCCCAAGCTTCCCTGCCATACCCCCAAGCAACCTGTAGCCCTAGAACTTGTCCTGGATTTCATATACAGAAAAACATCAGACAAACAAGCAAATAAATTGACAAGATTGAAAAGGAAAACTGGGGCTGAGCCCTAGTGCTTGAGTGCAAGACTGCGGCCCACAGGCTTGCCTGTTCAAATCCAGCGGCAGCTCTCCAGGAGCAAGGCTGGGCAGCTCCCACAACCACCAGAGGGCAGTGATGCCCCTCCCCGCCAAAAAATTTAAAAAAATAAAAAGGAAAACTGATTAAAAAAAATAACCTCGATTGAGTGAAAAGCAGAAAACATTGAAAACTAGAACAAATTTAAATGGAGCCTCAGGGAGATGAAATGATGGGATGCTAAATTTGAACCTACCTGCATCTATAATATCCTCTCTCTAGTGCAGTCTGCTTATTAGCAAGGTTCTTCACAACCCTGGAAGTTGATTGCTTTGCAGTTAAGTCTGTTCTGCCTAGAATATAGATGAGAGTTTTACAAAAGGGACACTGGTTAAACTTGAAATGATTGTGCTTCTTGAAAAATTTGTTTTCATGACAGGGGTTTGGGTAGTGTAAATATTTCACAACTGAACAATGTCTCTAAATCTTATTGCTCCAGGAATTGTTTGTGCATGGAATAGGAGGTTGAAATAGAGGAGAGCTTCTCTAGTCAGTGCAGTCTTTTATGTGTGTATAAATTGATCAAAACAAATGTGTTTGCCCACTATGTTAAGGCAATTTGTGGTTCTAAAGATAACGGCAATGATTTTTATACTACTTTAATATAACCTAATTGTCTTGTCAAAATATATTTATTGAAAAATTTCCTTTTTTTTTTTTTTTTGCCAGACATGATATTTTATTTTTATAAAAAGTATAAACACCTTTACCCCCCTCCTTACTACACTGGCAACTATCCCAATATCACCCATTCTGGGGGCGCTTCAGCCCTTACCATGATTACACAAGATGTCGGAGGACTGACTTACTAGGATGTAGAGAAGCTAGAATTTAGGTAGACAGGTTCCAGCCAAAAAGCTTTTAAATTTTTAAATATTATTTCATACCTTCAAAGTGAGAAATGGACATGGATGTTGCATGAGCTTAATTATCGAAATGAAGTATAATAATCAGTACCTTCATCAGTGTAAAGTAACATAATTCGGAAAAAGGAGTCCAAAAAAGGTAGTATTCTCACCGAGCACAGCAGGTGGAATAAAGTGGAAAATGCAAAAGAATACCTACATCATCTAGAACAGGAGTTGGAAACTGGTTCTGAGCCAAATCCAGCCTGCCACCTAAAATGTTATAGAAACAGGCAGAGAGCATCCATAGACGTGGAACAGTTGATCGTTGTTCTTCTGGTTTGCACGAGGATGCAAAAGAATAAAATCCCTGCGCTTTACGTCTGTCTTTGTGGCAGGTCCAGATTGAATATATATATATATATATATATATATATACAGATAGAAAATAAGTACATGAAATTATGTGCAACACAACTAGTCATGACTGAAGCACAAGTGAAAGCCTGCCGCAATGACACTGCACATTTGTGAAAGTGTTGTTGTTGGGTGCTGTGAATTGCAGGTCCTCATGACTCAGTGTACAACAGAAAGACACACTGCCCAGTCTGCACCGTCTGTACAATTGTTGCAGCCTCTCTGCCAGTCCATGTCTTTGAGGGTCTTCCTCTTTGTTGGTAGCCCTCTCCTTTAGCAAGCATGATGTCCTGGTCTACCCTGTTAGCATCGTCCAAAGTGCAAAGTCTTGCAATCCTTGCCCATAAGGAGCATGCAGACTCTACTTCCTCCCACACAGATGTGTGTGTTCTTTCGGCAGTCCGTGGTGCTTTGTGTATTCATTCAGATACACCTGTTCTTCTGTAGTCTTTCCTATTCGCTGTCTGTCTTTCACGAGCTTCCAGAGTAACAAGCCTGCCTGACTTGTAAGAAGTACAGCCAGCTTGCTCCTTAGGAGCGAGGCTGTATGTCCAGACTTCTTCTCAGGTACCTTGTGGACATGTTGTTTAAAAGTTTTCTTTTTAAAAACTGAAAATATTTAGAAGAAAACTTGGGTAACACACATTAGTAAGTATTTGTTTAACTTCATATTTGGCGTATCTAATTTGTAATAATGCTTCTGATAGTTCTTACCATTTTCGTATTCTAAAAATGACGTGTTTGATGGTAAGTTGGGACTTTTTGCATCAGTTAAGAGACTGTGTGGCACGTTGAATGCTCCTTTTATCCATAGACTCATGCTTCTGTCCATCCAAGACTGCGTGGTCAGTGCTTTAGAAGGCTTTCTCGTGCCTTGGTTCCTGCCAAGGAGCCAGGGTGGCCTATGGGTTATGCTCTGAGCCGCACACTGCAAAGTCAGAAATTCTAAAGCACCATCCAGATGTGCAGTCTCAGAAGCCCACACCGTGGCCGTTCCGCCCTGGCCCCCAGAGTCTCGCGTCAGCATTGACTCCATGGCAGGGTACCCAGTTGGTTGGGGTTTGTCAGTTAGCAGACCCATTAGAACAGCAGTGCTCAACCTGTGGTCGTGACCCCTTTGGGGGTTGAACGACCCTTTCACAGGGGTTGCCCGGTTCATAACAGTAGCAAGATTACAGTATGAAGTTGCAACAAAAATAATTTTATGGTTGGGAGGTCACCGCAGCATGAGGAAGGTTGAGGACCACTGACCTAGAAGAAGGGGAAAGTAAAGGATGTGGGTTGTGCACCTAACCTGCCTGGTTTCAGCTCGTGGATACACTCCACCAATGAGACACGTAGACACACATGTCAGTGGTTCTTTCACCGACCCAAACCCCACTTTGTCCTTCCAGAGCTGGATTGCCTCCTAATACCCATTGCCGACAGTCTCTGGGTCAGGGAGAAAGCCCAGTAAGACTTAAGAGGGTATGACACTTCTCTCGGGAAGAAAGGAGAAACCATGTGGCATATGTTGATAGGGTCAAGAGAGAAGGCAGAAAATATAGAGCTTATTCAAGCTTCAAATTAGGAACTTGCTTTTTTGTTGTTGTTGTAGGATAGAAGGTAAAATAAATGCTGTGGTCAGCAGGATTAGAAAAAAAACCAACATAATAAAATTGAGTTCACCCTGAGACAAATGGTGCTAACTGACAGAAGGGATGAATTAGTTCAAGAAACTTTGCACACAATACCCTGATTGGACTTCCACTGTGGGTGTATGTTCGGGACAGCAAATGGTACTTGAGCTCTTCTCCGTAGGCTTCTCTCGGAAGCTTTTTGTGTGTATTGTGACTGCTTCCTCCACGGTAGACAGCCGAGTCCTTCCTAGTCTGCTTAGTCTGGAAGCTCTGCCGAAACCTGCCCTCGGTGAAGCTCCAGTGACACAGCTTCCAGCCTCCCAGCAGCACACATGCCACGCGGTACAACAAAGGACAGACAGGCGGCGGCTGGGGGTGGTGGGACGATACAAGGTGTAAATAGATCAGTGCTGGGAAACTAGGGGCAGGAAGAGAGGAGGAGCGCCGTGGTGGCCGGCTGGAATCGGCGGTGTCCGTCCGAGCTCCGAAGGAGCCCTGGTGGCCCCGTGGGTCGAGTGGTGGGCTGCTAAGCGAAAGAGTGACGGTGCATCCCACCAGTCTGCGTCCGGAAACCCTGCAGAGCCTGCCCTGCCCTGTCTTGTCCTGGAGGATTGCTGTGAGGCTGAATGACGTGCATGGCCATGAGTTCACAATTTGGAGAAAATAAATGGAGGCTGCCCGCCTCGCCCGACTCCGCTTCCGCGGGGCACTGGTGCCTCCACAGCAGCCCCGGAGCGGGGCCTCTCGGGGGCCCGTTGTTCCCGGGCACAGCCCGCGCGCCGGGACTTCACCGCCCCCAGTGCACGAACTGGATCGCGGGGACGACTGGCTCCTCCGGAAGGCGCATGAGAGGAAGACCCCCTTCCTCTCCTGGTTCCCCAATGGCCTCCTGGCGTCTGGTGTCGGGGTCATCTCCCTCACGCAGAGTGACATGGGTCGGGAAGCCGCCTGTGGCTTCTTCTTGCTGGGTGGCTTGTGCGTGGTATGGGGCAGCGCCTCTTATGCCGTGGGCTTGGCGGCCCTGCCGGGGGCCCATGCAGCGGGTGCCACCGTGGGAGTGGGGGCCGTGCTGGCCGACTGCCTGCTCTGGGCCTGCGCTGCCAGCCTTTACCAACTCGAGCTGGACGTGGAACTGGTGCCTGAAGACGATGGGACAGCCGATGGCCCAGACGAGGCGTGCTGGTCACCTCCTGAGTGACTGCAGCCGCTGGCTCCGCGGGCAGAACAGCCTGGGGCCGGCAGGCCTGTACGTTGAGATCTAATCCTCCCTTCCCCCCAAAAAGAAAATAAATTGCGAGAGCCCCAAAGCAGTGATACTAACACCACCCCCCCCCACCCCCCCCATGTAGCAGTGAGACCAGGCGGTGCACAGATTCTGGTTTCTAAATACCGTTCCCACTGATAGGACTCGGGGTGCTTGGGAGACCGGATTAACTCCAGGGCTGGCACAAGAAAGGCACAAGGAGAACCTGGAGCATCCTCTGCTAGAGACGAAAGTGCTCCAGGTAGGTGGGGATGGGTCAAAGGCTCCCAGCAGTCAGCTTGAAGGACCTGCCAAGTCGTGGAGGGAAATTCGAGTCATCAAAAAGAATACTGGCCATAGAGGATCACGCACTGGTTTTTAAAAGAGAAAATTCATGTGTTCATACAGAAACTACAAGCGGAGTGGGTTGGCTTGAGCTTGCAGGAAACAGAGAGGATGGAGGTAGTGCGCTGGCAGTGATAACTAAGCTACAAAGCCCTGCGGGGCCGCCACAACGTAATTAATGAGTGAGTCAACTGGGACCCGTCTCTGGAGGCCAGACCCAGGACGGGCCATGGAGGAGCAGGGGAATCACAGTTTGAAAGTAGCACCCCACCAGTTTCTTGTTAAACAAGGAAAAAGGTATGTCCCAGTAGAAAAGTCTGATGACCTCTTAGCCAGTGATCCGGTTGTAACATCACCATGCACTTGGGGAAAACTCCCTTTGCCCTCTGATACCATCTGAGGACACAATGTTGTCTTTACAGAACCCTCACCAAAAACGTGTAACTTTAATCTCATCAGGAGGAGACCATCAGGCAAAGTCAGGTTATGGGGCGTTCTACAAAACAGTCCTCAAGATGTCAGCGTGGATGACTCAGAAATAAAAAGCCAGGGGAATGGTTGCAGATTAAAGAAGATCGAAGAGGAGTGAGACATGTGCCTTGGCCGCAGTCTTTATCAGGGATGACAAGGCCACAGCACTGCTAAAGCAATTGGGAAGTTTGAACATGAGTTGTGTAATAGATAATATTTAAAAAGCCAAAAGCACCTTGCCGGTAGGGTCCATTTACAAAGGGACCCTAAGGGACAGAGTGGACTTGCCTCACAGGGCGTTTAAGGCTGTCATGTTTGCAGAAGCAGACTGCACATCTTTCTCCTGCAGAACGGTTAGTGGATTTGAACATTCTGGTTAGCAGCCTCACAGCCAATCACATGATCTCTGGGTGGTATTAATGTTAAATAAATTCTTGAGCATGATAAAGAGGGTGATGTAGCCACAGAGAAGTGTTGAGGTGGCAGCCTGGGGAGGTGCCACAACACCTCCCTGCCACCTGCTTCTCGAGCAGCCAGGGTGCAGCTGTGTGTTCAAACACGGTACAAGGTACGCACACAGGAAAGACAGTTGGATTTGCTTGAAGGTGTGCTTGCCAAACCTTTCTTTTATATTGCCTGTTTGCTTTCTGTATTGTTGTTTTGTCCGTCTGACTGTTGAAGTAATGGTTGTTTATTCAGATCATTGGGAAAATAGAAATAGCGTCCCTGCATGTGTCTATAGTGATTGCTTAACATTGAGTCGATTTGTAATCCAGTTGCATGTAACATTTTCTATCTTCTCTTCTTCATTACTATGTTGTAAACATTTTCCCCCACATAATTGAATGAATGTCTTTAGAAACATGGTTTTTAAGATCTTCATACTTTTCCTTCATATATTAAAACATACACTTATTGCACATTTTAGGTGAGTGGAGTTTTCCATAACTTATATTCTGTGTCTCCCTTTTTACATAAGATATACTCCTACCAAGGTATGAGGTGGAATTTTATCTATTATGAAAATTATTTGGCAATGTCACATAAGACGGCAGTATTCTGAGAATAATTATGATTAAAATGTCACCTGTGATTTGTTAACTAGAGTTATGATGATAATTTGAATGAAAATGGAACTGGAGAAGTAAAAGTTGATCCTGAAGATACCAAGTTAAACCAAGACAGTGCCAAAGATTTGGGAGACAGCCTCCCAGAAAACAACAGTGTCACAGAGACCACCGAACAGTGTGACAATCCAATCAGTAATAATAAAAGGTGAGTCAGAAAATAAATTAATTACAAAATAAATAAAAGGTGAGACAGTTACTTATTGTTTGTTTTTTAAAAAAATTGTGTCTTCAGTGAAATTTTGATGTCATTAGTTAAATTTCTTACAATGTATCAGCATTCTCTTTAAATGCATTCTGGTTGCTCCATTTCCAAGGAAACTTCAATGTATCTTAGGGTGATAGTCTCAGGGAACCTTCTTATCGCAATTGGTCTGTAAGTCTGGGTTTTTAAAGAATTTGAGTTCTGTTTCATGTTTTTCCTGTGGTTTTATTAAATCCATCTGTTGGTGGCTCTGATCAGGATGGTCAGTCCACAGTAGCTGGGTACCACCTCGTTCAAACAATTCTGGTCTCAGGATGGGTGGGACATTGGTGCACGTAGGCTATTAGCCTTATAGACTAGTTTGCTCTCTGAGACTTAAGTTTCCTCCTTTGTCTTTTGTTGCTAATGAAGAGATGTCATTGTATCTTTGATGGCTATCTGCAAAGTTGTAAGACTCCAGATGCCACTCACTTTACTCGGATGCAGAAGATGAACTTTGTGATGTCAGTTGACTAAGTTGTCCCACGAGAGTAAGGTGTTTAAGCCTTTCTTTTCTTTTCTTTTTTTTTTTTTTTGGTTTTTTTGGCATCACTACCCTCTGGTGGTGGGAGTAGGAGGCCCAGACTTTGCTCCTGTGGAGCTGCTGCTGCTCCATCCCAGTGGGCCGCAGTCCTGTGCACAACCACTACACCACTGGGGCTCAGCCCTTACGCCTTCTTTGAACACAAAACCATTCTTGCAATTTGTTTGATTGTGTCTGAGAAGTCTCTGTAACTGCCCTCTGGATATATATATATATATATATATATATATATATATATATATGTGTGTGTGTGTGTGTGCATACAGCTTGATGTTCGTGTACATATAGATACTAATTTTGTGCATGCCTTTGTACTTACCCCTATACATGTTTGCCTATGTATCCGTACATGCTACTCTATCCTCATTTTTTATTGTTGTTGGTGGAGTTGCCAAATTATATTGAGGCAGACATCGTTTTATCTTGTCTGCTTCTTAGTGGCATAACTTGTTTTGATCAAGCTGTGTTCTTATAACCACATTTTATACCGTTCCCACCCGACCCCTTGCCCCCCATTATAGCCTTTCCAAGTGAGCTTAAAAGGTTGAAAACTTCCATTGTCATTTTTGCATGCACTTATTGCATGCATGCTTGCATTTCCCCAGAGAGTGACTTTCCTTCACATGACATTCACCAGTAAACATAGGTCCCTGTTGATAGGTCTAGTCTTCTCTTGTAGATGTTGGATCATGCAGTATATATCCTTATGTGACTGACGTGTTTCACTTTCCACAATGCTCTCCAGATCCATCCATGATATGTTTCATGGGTTCATCATTGTTCTTTGTGATTTTGTAATATTTCATTGTATGTACCATATTTTTTCTTGTTTATTCATTTGTTGAGGGGCATTTCGGATTTTTTTCTTTTGCTATTGTGAATAATGTTGCAATGAATATAGATATGCATATTTCTGTTTGTGTTACTTTTATTAGGTTTCTAGGGTATATACCTAAGAGTGGAATTGCTTGGTCTAGTTTTTTGATGAAACCTCACAGTGCTTTTTATAGTAACTATATTATATTACTATCCCAATGTAGTAGATAAAGTTTTGTCTGCTGCGCCGCACCCCAATACACACACACACCTGCACCAGCCTTTGTGATCTCGTAGAGTCATGTTGAAGTGGCTGATGGTCAACCATTTCAGGATGCAGCATGTGATCAAAGGAGCCCTGGTGGTTAGTGGTTACTTGCTGGGCTGTGATCTGCAAGGTGAGCAGTTCGAAACCACCGGCCAGCTCCTTAGGAGAAAGATGGGCTTGTTCTACTCCTTGTTCTACTCCTGTGCAGTATTAGAAACCCACAGGGGCAGTTCTCCTCTGTCCTGTAGGGTCACTAGGAGTGGGCTTTGACTCGATGGCAGTGAGTTGTTTGGTATGTGGTCAAGAACCAGTGACTCTGAAGGAAGACATTCAAGCTACACTGAGTGCATCAGGGAAAAACAAGGCTCCAGAGATTGATGGGAATACCAATTAGGAAAGTTTCCATAAAGAGATGTAATACTGGAGGTGTGCACTCATCTAAGTCAAGAAGTTTGGAAGACCGCTCCCTGGCCAACAAGCTGGAAGAAATCCAATTTTGTGCCCATTCCAAAAATGGTGACCTTACAGAATACAGAATTATCCATTAATATAGTATTAGTATCACGTGTAATGAAGATTACCGCTGATGAAGATTACTCAACAAGAGTTGCAACTGTATATCAACTGGGAACTTTCAAAAAGGCAGGCGGGGAGGATTCTGAAGAGGAGGTGGAATGAGGGGTGTCACTGTCAGGTCTTAGCTGGAAGCAGAGAATGCCAGAAGGATGTTCACCTCTGTTTTATTGACTCTACCAAAGCACTCAACTATGTGGATCATGAGAGATTATGGATAGTAGTCTGAACACTTAATTGTGCTCATTTGCAGAACATCTGCATAGACCAAGGCAGTTATTCAAACAGAATGAGGCATGCTGCATAATTTAAAATGAGAGAAGGATTATGTCAGGGTTGTATTCTTTTATCTTTATGCTTATCTAATCTGTGTGCTGAGCAAGTAATTTGAGAAATGGACTATATGAAGAACATGACATCAGGATTGGAGGGAGAAATTAATAACTTGCAATATGCAGTTAGTTGACATAACTGTGCTTGCTGGAAGTAAAGACAACTTGAAGTAGTTCCTGATGAAGAGCAAAGTCTTCAGAATGGACTACCACACTGCATAGTGACCCTACATAGGGTTTCTTAAGCTGTAATGCTTTACTGGAGCAACTGGCCTCATTTTTCTTCCCTAGAGCAGCTGGTGATTTCAAACAGCACCTGACAGCACCATTAGCATGATGACCCCTTAATGTAAAGAAAACAAAGTCCTCACCACTGGACCAACGACATGAGCAACAGTAACAACATCGAAGTTGGCAAGGATTCGTTTTATTTGGATGTACAGTCAACCTTCATGGAAGCTCAGTCAAAGAACATGTCTTGGGCAAATCCGCAAAGGACCTTTTCAAAGCGTTAGGAACCACAAATATAGCACTTTGAGAATCTGGCTGGCTTAGCCTTGGTATTTTCAGTCACTTTATATGCATATGAACACTGGGCAATGAGTAAGGTAGACTTGACAAGAAGCAATGCCTTCGAATGATAGTTTTGACAAAAAGTATAGAATATACCACACTACCAGAAGAATAAACAAATCTGTGTTGGAAAAAATATACCCAAAATGCTGCTTAGAAGTGAGGCTTGGGAAACTTTGTCTCCCATACCTTGGACATTTTCTCTGGAGGGACCGTTTCCAGGAAAAAGACATCATGTTTGGTGAGATAGAAAGAAGGGTACAAAAAGCAAAAGATGTGCTCCCTCCCAATAAGATAAATTGACACCGTGACTGCAGCAATGGGCCCAAACATCACCATCATCCTGAGAATGGTTCAGGACTGGCCAGTGCTTCATTCTGTTGCAGATAGGGTCACTGGATCAGAACCAAGTGGACAGCATTCAACAACCACAACCGCCAACAGCCCACTGGAAAGCGAATGCAAGAGGAATGTGCTCATAGACATTTCAGCTACTTCAGATGAAGCCCCTTATCCCTTTGTTTCTTGTCCTGGGATCAGCAGCCTGTCTTCTACAGGAGAACGAGACTGCTGCTGCTGCTGCACCTGTATCCATCCTGAGCACTGGCAGATGCTGGGTCACCTTCAGGAAGTTGTTTTGGGGAAACCACATTCAGTGGGATCAATTGTGTGTGTGTGTGTGTGTGTGTGTGTGTATGATGGCTCCTGGTTGTAGGTAAAGAAGATTTGCTTCAATAAACAAGGGTAAAGTGAATTGAATTTTAGCAAAACACCCAGTCTGAAAGCTCAGGGGTATTTTCAGGATCTTATTTTAGCTTGTTTCAATGACTGTAGGTAAATTACCTAGTACTGGTGCCAAATTTGGTCTCTTCCAAGGTGTTCATTTGAATTGGGAGAATTAACTGAGGTCATTCTGAAGGAATTAGCCTTTGGAATGCTTCTCACTCTAACAAGTGGTTAAAAGAAATACACTTTATCGAGCTTATATTGTGATATTTATTTTTCAGTGTTCCTAAACCCAAAGGAAAGAAAGCCAAAGACACCACGAAACCTGCTGCCAGAGTACCTGTTGAGTCCGAAACCATGGTAGGTCCCAGTCATCCTTGCCTTTTTCCCGGGGCCCTTGTGTTTAAGCAGTATAATGACGTAATGATGCAAATGGGTACCTAGAACTCTTCTGCCAGAAAGTGTCTGCAAAGGTGTGGGTCCCTGAACTTTCACTTGGTAACTTTTGAATTTATCTGTATTAGTTTTTTTTTTTTCGCTTTAAAATGCATGTGGGAAGTCATCAGAGTTTTTAGTAACACAAATGTTTTTCAGTTTTCTATAACTTTCAAATCTGAAGCTTTGGCTTTGATTTTGAAGATTACGGAGGAAGCATAAATGATTCCTCTTTAAACGTGTGGGGCACTTGCCACACTGACTGTTGTTGTTGTTTTTCTTTTTCTTTTTGAAATCACTTTACTTGGGGGCTCACACAACTCTATTCACCATCCGTGCATCCGTCCCTTGTGTCAGGCACCTTTGTACACTTGTTGCCTTCATCATTCTCAAAACATTTCCTCTGTCCTTGGTATCAGATCCTCACGCCACACTGATTGCTGTAGGCCTCTTGCTCATCTTTGTCTGGAAAGCTGCCCACTTGAGAAACACATCTTCCCTTTGTAATCATTAGATGTGTCATCTCAGCATTACAGTATAAAACATTGCTTTTGGAGATGAATACTTGCTTTTATTTACAAATCTTTCCCTCCTCAGGGTGACGCCCTAATCAGCTGTTCAACCTGCCATGATGAATTTCCATCCCGGAATAAGCTCTTTGAACATCTGAAGGCCACGGGTCATGCGAGAGCACTTTCATCATCTTCATCCCTTAGCAGTGTAGCAGGGAGTCGAAGCAAGAAAGAGAAACGTAGAAACAGATAGGAATTCCTCAACGCCTTTTCTTTTTGACTGTCTTTAGTTTTCAAAAACCAAAAACTGAACTGAAAACAATCTAAGGAGTTAAAAATTCAGTGATCTGCAATTTGTTGCATTGTGGAAGATTATTTTTTATCTTGTAAAAACTTTTTTGTTGTCTAATATATATTTTTAAACATTTCACTAGTTATTGACTGAATTCTGCTCTTGCTATTTGACTTGACGTGAATGTCTCAAAACAGGTAAATATTAAAAAGTGTACATTCTTGATTTCTGTTGGCTAATGTGGACAGAAATATACAGGGAAAATTAAATTATTTTAACACACACAAATGCCCCTTTCTGTTTTATTTTTGTGAATTTCACATAAAATATCTCAAAAATATATTAATGCCTTTGTATTTTGCTATACACACAAACACGGATTTTTTAAAAAAATTATTTTATTTGGGGCTTGTACAACTTATTCCAATCCATACATAAATCCATTGTATCAAGCATATTTGTACATTTTTGCGATCATGATTCTCAAAACATTTTCTTTTTACTTGAGCCCTTGGTATCAGCTCCTCATTTCCCCCCACCTGCCACTCCTCCCTCCTGAACCCTAGATAATTTATAAATTATTATCATTTTGTCACATCTTACACTGTCCGATGTCTTCCTTCACCCACTTTCTATTGCCCATCCCTTAAAGAGGGGATTATAGATAGATCATTGTGATCAGTTCCCCCTTTTTACCCCACATTTCCTTTCACTCTCCTGGTATCGCTACTCATTAATGATCCGGAGGGGCTAACCTGTCCTGGATTCCCTGTGTTTCCAGTTCCTATCTGTACCAGTGTGCATTCCCTGGTCTAGCTGGATTTGTAAGGTTAAACTAGAGGAAAGTTGTATATTTCATCAGTGTTACACTACACCCAGACTGACTTGTCTCCTCCCCGTGACCTTTCTGTAAGGGGATGTTCAGTTACCAGATGGGCTTTGGGTCTCCACTCTGCACTCCCCGCCCCCACCCCCCATTCACTATGATATGATTTACATAGGGATTTCTGGAAACTTGTGGGGGCAGGGGAAATTAAAAGTCATGAAAATTTTCCTTGTTTTTCAAAGCCCCCTGATATGTATGTCTGTACACACATGAACATCAAGGTTAATCTGCTAAGGTTCCAGTTCATGCACACATGGATTTAGGTTTATTCCAGATAAAACTTGTTTAATCCCGTCTCTGTGGTTATTGGATTAGATGGCTGCAGACAAGTTCTCAGTCACACGTTTGTATCCGTATCCTTAGAACCTTTAAAAAAAGAGGCCTGTGTTAGGCTGGGTGGACTAGAGAAATAAATCCAATCACACTCATGTATAAGAGCGAGCTTTATCTCAAAGGGTAGTTGTACATTAGGAAAACAGTCCAGATCAAGTCCGTAAGTCCAATAATAACCCATGAATCCAGTGCTAGTCCATAAATCCCTCTAAAGACTAAGGCAGCACATGCAATGATGCAAAATGCAGGGCGCTCACAGACCTGTGGGTGCAAAAGTCGTCTAGATTCAGTGGCAGTGGGAACATCTCTAGACTCGAAGGTCTTTGTTTTTCCACGTGGCTTATCCACAGGAAGTGAGTCAGAGAGAGGCTGGCCTTTAGCAAACTGTTTGTCCTGGTTGCCCTCCAAACAAGCTGCAACTTGATTGACAGGCTCACCTGTGCCCACATGGCCCTACGGGAGCCATAGTGGCACAAAAAACCTATCAAGAAGACCCATTGAAAATGTCTTCCAAGGGGGGTCTTCTGGTCCAATCAAATTCAAGGTAAAGAAGTTGCCTCAGAAGATTATAGTGAGGGTTATTTGGGATTCCAATGGAAGTGATCTTGATAGATTTTCTTGAAGGACACAAGATGATATAAGGGCTCTTATGGAGTTTTAAGAAAATTGAAAAACAGAAAATTGCATTGACCACGAAGATTGTGATGAGTGATTTTCTTCCATCACAGCAACTTTTGTGGAGTAGAAGGGCTGTCCTATGAGATTTTTGGGGGAAGCCTACTTTAAACACTGCTTAGTCTTAGTCCTTTAAGACTTCTTTTTATTGTTCAAATATAAAGAAAACTTTAAAAGCACACCATTTGATTCTCTCGGATGCCAAAATCTGTTTGACACGTAAATCAAAGAACACAAAATTCCTCCAAGATAGAAACATGTTATCAGAAATGTTTAGACCTTGATGGGGGTAGGCTGAAAATGTTTAGACCTTGATGGGGGTAGGCTGAAAATAGCACATTTTGATATTTTTTTAAATAAAGGTTTCTATGACTCAAGCCAGATTGGGATGGGATGTGGAATGGTGGATCTTTGCTGAAAGCAGAGAATACTAGAAAGATGTTTACCTGTGTTTTAGTGACTATGCCAAGCCATTTGGTTATGAAGATCACACAAATTATGAATGATATTGCAAAGAACAGGAATTCCAGAGCACTTGTATGTGCTCACAAAAAGCATGCACATAGACCAACAGGAGATTGATTGAAAAGAACAAGAGAATATTTTGTGGTTTAAAATCAGGAAAGGTGGTTTTTGGGATTGTATCTATTCACCGTACATGCTCTATCTGTATGCTGACCAAATAATCCAAGAAGTGGGACTAGATGAAAATTGAGGCATCAGAATTGAAGAATGCTTCTCATAACTTGGTATAACTTCACTCACTGAAATGAGGGAGAGAACTTGAAGCACTTGTGTAATAAAGACTACAGCTTTCAGTATGGATTGCACTACAACATGAAATTTTCCTCACAGCTGGGCCAGTAAACATTACAGTAAAGAGAAAAGACTGACATTACAGTAGAGAGAAAAGACTGACGTTAGGGCTTTCTTTTTCCTTGGATTAATAATCCATACCCATGGAAGCAGCTGTGAGAAAATCAAATATGCTGCGTTGTACAAGTTTACAAAAAGAACTTCTTAAAGTGTTCAAAAGTAAAAGGAACTTTGAGGACAGAGGCGAGCATAACCTAATCCATGGTATTGTCAATCATCTCATATACATGGAAAAGACAGACAGTGAAGAACAAGCCCAATAGAAATGGGTATATTTGAGCTAAGTTGTTGGCAAAGGTCGTCGACAATGTCATGGACTCCCAGAAGAATGAACACATCTCTCTCGAAAGAAGTACAGCTAGCTTGCTCCTTAGAAGTGAGCATGGAAAGACTTTTCCCCTGTACTTTGTACACGTTATTGGGAAGGACACGTCATCCCTAGAGAAGAGCATCATGCATGGTAAAGTAGTAAGACCTTCATAATTATGGATTGATAATAGCAGCTACAGCAGTGGGCTCAAATAAAACCGCTGATGAGAATGGCACAGGACTGGACATTATAGTATTCTGTTGTACATAATATCATTAAGAGTTGAAACTGACTCCCTGGCACTTAATTACTCCAATGATTTTGTGGCAGTTTTCTAATATATATTTCCTCAAGGAAAATGATAGGAACAAATTGAATAGAGGTGCTTGTTTTATAACAACTCAAGTCATGAGCATGATTCAAGTTGCTTTTTTATGGTTAATCCTTAATAACATCTGTCTTTGGCCTTCTCTGGGAATTGTGGAGGTAAGTGGATCCAAATTGATTTATAGAGTGCTTTTCTCCTGAGCCTAATGACAGCTTGAAAGCATGATGGAATATGGTAGCAGATGGTTTCATGTTATGCTTTTTAGAAAAAAACTTCATTAAGTCTTTTATTTCATTATTTTCAAAAATTTTTAAATTTTGTTTTTCCTAACAGTGGAGGAAGAATATTTTAAATAACACAAATCACTTTGTAGTAAGGAAGGAAATTTATATATATATGTGTGTGTGTGTGTGTATATATATATATATATATATATATATATATATATATATATATAATCTGGATCTTGTAATAATGGAGTCTTATCTAGTACATTGATCAGTTTTTAGATTATGTCCATTTTTAGGTTGAATTAAATAAACAATTCTTAGAAAGGACCTTGAAAGTAACTTTAAGCTCAGAAGCTGGAAATGCATACTTTTTGTCCACTGGAATTATATCCTTGAATCTTTGTCTATGTATAAATTTTAAAGCTCTAGAGTTTGTACTCATGTCTTTCTTTCTGAGTGTTTACATGTCTTAGCCCCACTGATGTTGCCAATCATTCTGTGTTGGTGATTTAAGCAATGTAAGCATTTCAACTGTAACATTTTCTTTTTCCTTTACCTTCTAATTGTTTTTTCAGGCCCTCTTGTTCTTGCTGTGTTTTTTGACTTTCTGTCTTCTGATCTGTTTGTTGCTTGGCTGTCCTTCTCTGACAATTCTTAATATTTGAACTATTTTGAGTTAACAAATGAGCCTTATTTATGAATAGAACCATGAATGAACATGAAGCCATAACTACATGTTGTTATAACAATATAAAATAAGTCATCATCAAAAGCAGAGAACTGTTCTACAAAGATGCATCAGACTTATTTGTTTAAAATTTTTGTGGTAACACACATGAAACATATCCATTCATGATTTTTTTTCCTTCATGAACAGTCTTCATGAATTTCTACGTGAACAGTCCAATGATATTGGTTACATAGTTCATGTATCATCATTTTCACTATCTACCAATATTGTTACAAAACCATTATTTAGATACGCTTCTCCTTAAATTTCTCATCTGTGCTTTAGATGAATTATTATGTAATTAACTATTGAATAACTGGTTTCAAGTGCAACATGCTCAAGGAAAACACTTTTAATTATGTAGCTGGGGTAAACTGTTGTGCAATTGTTGCTTTAAATGATAGTTTCATTTTAAGGTTTAAAGATTATTTCTGAGTATTAGTATCATAGTTTCTCCTGGGCTCAAAGAATCCAGTCAATCTCTTTTCTATATGAGCTTAGAATTCTGTTTTATATTTTCCTCCTTGTGATGAAGGTCCATCTGTTTGGGTCCCCAGTCAAAATGTTCATTAATCATAGCCAGGCACCATGCTTTCCCCCTGATTTTTATGACAAGTGGGGTTTGTCATTGGTGAAGGCAATGAAGCCAACAGTCCACTGCTGTTTCCATTTCTAAGACCACTTTCCCTGCTGCTCTGTGGCATCAAATTGGTTCAGCCTCATAGTGACCAAATATACAACAGACCAAACGGCTTATCTTGCACCACGCTCACAGTCATTAGGTTGAGCCAATGTTTCCTTCTCACGCTGTCTCGCTGAAGAGCCTCCGCATTTTCACTACCCTACGCCCAGCATGATGTCCTCTCCCCAGGACAGGTCTTCCTTGACAACATGTCAGAAATACTTGAGTTTGAAGTCTTGCCTTCCTCACTTCTAAGGAATGTACTGGCTGTACTTCCAGGACAGATTTGTTTGTTCTGGTAGTCCATGGTACTTTCAATATTTTTCAGCAACATCATAATTCAAGTACATCAATTCTCCGGTGTTCAGATTTAACAACTTTTATTTTTTCTCCACTTAACATGATGTTGCCGATTGGCCTACTTATATTTTTGTTTCCTTTACATAGAGTGGTAATCCATACTGAAGGCTTCATTGATATGTATTTCCAGTCTTCATTATCTTCTAGCAAGCAAGGGATGCCATCTGCGTATTGCCTTTGTTAATAACCTTCCTTTCATCTTGATGGCGAGTTCCTCATAAAATTTCGCTTCTTGGATAATTTGCTCAGCAAAAAGAGTGGATAAATATGGATAACTACAAGCCTGACACACTCCTTTCTTAATTGTAAATCATGCGGTATTGCCTTGTTCTATTCAAATGACTGTCCCTAGTCAACCTGCATATTCTGTATGAGTACAATTAAGTTCCAAAATTCCTATTATTCAGAATGTTATTCCTAATTTGTTATGATACATACAGTTGAATGCCTCATGCAGTCAGTAAAGCACAGTTAAACAGCTTTATGGTATTCTTGGCTTTCAGCCAAGATTCATCTGCGGTCAACAATGATCTATTTTCCCCTGTCCTTTTCTAAGTTCAGTCATATCTTAGGTTCCTTCCAACTGTAGGGGTTCACCTTCCAGTGCCGCATCAGACAGTCATCCACTGCTACTCATCCCTCAGAAATGGACACCCTGTTCCTTAGTCTGTCTCTAGTCTAGAAGCCCCACTGAACCTGCTCAGTGGTTACCATGGGTAACCTAACCCCTCTGCTAAGTGAAGTCCCAGTGGCTTGACTTTCAATAACACAGCAACCTGCAAGCTACCATATAGGACAAACTGACAGATAGGTGGGGACTTACTTCCTCTGTGGTTCCAGGTAAGTACAGTCTAATTTTTGTATTGTGGATAGCCCTTCCTAAGCTTTTACGTCCTGCACTTGTCAATGAACCAGTAGGTGAAACAAAAGTGTGAGGTCACTTGCCTGACTAGCCGCATGAAGTCCTAATTCTAAACCTTCGAATCAAGAAAATGATTACCTCCAAGTTGTTAGTCGGACCTAAGTAGTATCAGCAGGTGTCGCTTGCTTTCTTTTTGGCCATTACATGTGGGACTGCTAACTGCAAGGTCCTCAATTTGCAAACACCAGCTGTTCTTGCTCTCGGCTGTTCTCTGGGAGAAGAATGAGGCGTTCTATACCCGTGAAGACTTACACTCGGGAACCCCAGGAGCACTTCTACCCTGTCCCATGGGGTTGCTGTGGGTTGGAATCCACTGGATGGCAGTGAACTGCAAATAGTTATGAAATATTTGCCATCTGCCTCTCCCACCCCTGCCCCCACGACACATCTCAGTATATGTCTTTAATGGTAACAGTTGCATTAGCCAGCTGACACAACCATTGATCTTGTCGTGTGCTATCAAGTTGATTCTGACTCAGAGTGACCTTGTAGGACAGGGCAGAGCTGTCCCATGGGATTTTCTGGGCCGTGGTCTTTATGGGAGCAGTTCACCAGGTCTTTTCTCCCGCCTCTGGGTGGAACTTTCAGTTAGCACTCAAGCAAATGATTAAACATTGTACCACCAGGTCTTATTCCAGGCTCAAGACCAGCTTTGTTTACCTTTGCACTGATCATGCATGGGTTTGTTTCTGCTTCCTGTGAGGCTTGGCTGGGGTTACTTGTTGCTTTTTAAAAACCAGATTAACAAAAATCTACCATAATTTTCAGGGGATCTTAGTCAGCTGTGACTAGAAGTCCTGTCCTAGAGGTAGAAACTCTGGTGTTTCTCATCCCGTGTGATGTTGATGAATCATCTAACTTTGATCTCTACAACAATTTTATAAGTGTTAATATGATCTCCATTTATTGTGTATGGTTCATAATGAAGAACAACTGAATGAGTGTATGTAAAAATACATTTTAAAAATAAACTATAAAACTATTCAAGGACTGCAATCATGTTCAGTCGAAATATTTGTAAGCAAAGTACACACATTGAATTGAATGTGTATGAAGCTACTGGGATTTATTAGATTCTGCAAGGGAAAATAAGATATCATATTTTCTGCCAAGAGTGATGTGTTATTCCAGGTAGAGAAACAAGTTCATAAACATGCATATGTGTATAAGGGAGAGTTTTAAATAAAGGATAATTGTAAAGAAAGCATCCCAATCCAGACCAGTCCAAGCCCATAAGTCTGATAATAGCCCATCTGTCTGATACCAATTTGTAAATTGGTAAATTTTCAGACTCATGAAACACATGCATGATGCCAAATGGAAGATTACAGGCAGGGGGTAGAAAGTCTTTGAATCCAGTGGCGTTGTAAGCATCTCAGCACTGTCAGGGGTCTCTACGTGGCCCTCTGACTTCAAAGGCCTTGTTGCATCAGGGTAAGTCCATGTGGCTCCTCCAGCTCAGGACACGCACATAGATCAATGTGTCTTGTCAACTGCTATGCATCCCAGGGAATGCAGAGAGAGAGAGAGAGAGAGAGAGAGAGAGAGAGAGAGAGAGAGAGAGAGAGAGAGAGGAGAGAGAGAGACTTCTGTCTCCAAGGAGGAAATGCAGGAATTCCCAGGAGAAGACCATCTCCACACAGTGGCTTTATTGGCTATGATCTGTTTCACACACTGGAATCCACCCCTTCAGACTTCTCAAATTGATACCAGATTATATAACTACCACAAGTGAAATATCATTTTTGGTGAATCATAGATATTTGATTTTTCCCCCTGATGCGTGACAATAATTCTGAGATCATGGGGGCCGGAAGGGCATAGATATCAAGCATCAAAGAACAACAATCACATCACACGAGTGAGGGGAGAGCAGAGTGGGGACCCAAGGCCCACTTGTGGGTAATTGGACACCATCTTACAGGGGAGTCGTGGGGGATAGCCAGACCAGTAAGGTGCAGTGAGGTGGCCGATGAAGCATACTTTCCTCTAGTTCCTGAAGGCTTCCACCCTGTGTCGGGCAGGGTTCTGTTAGAGAAATAAAACCAGCACACTAGTAACTCTCTTTATAATTTTATATAGAGAGAAGGGTATATAAGATAAGAAAGAAACAGTTAGCTATCTATTAAAGCAGTATAAATTGCTCAGTGCAGCTCACTTGTGTGAGACAGCTAGAAGACTGGCAGTCCTTCAAGTCTGGAGGGCTGCTGAGTAGTCCTTTGTAGAGCAATTCAAGCTATCAGGTCACAGGCAGAAAACAGCAGAGCAGGTCACCAACAGTCAGCCAGATGACTGAATCCAACAGTCCCCAGCTCAAGAGATGTATTTCCCAGGAGTGTGGCAATGTAGGGCTTCAAGGAGCCTCAACTCACAGCTCCACAGTTCACGATTAGGTGTCCCATGGGTAGTGTTGCTTGGAGGTCGAGGCACAGGACCAACAAAGCAGCTAGCTGGTCCGAAGATCCAAATGCAAGAGCAAGGGTGGGACCTGCTGAACCCTTCATAACTCTGCCCTTCAATTCATGCCATGTGTTCATTGGCCGTGCCATCACAACAGACCCACCAATCTTCTGTGGCCATGTTGGCTTAACAAACCTACCCATCACAATCCACCCCTTGCCAACATGGCACCTGTACACAATTCTTTACCCATATAAAATTTCCAGACATTAATGAAATCAAAGTTATTCTTACATCAAACATCTATCATATATATAAATGAGAACACACTGAGTCCAATTGTAGTTGATATATCATACATGAGCAAAGAAAAAATTCAATAAGCTCAAAAACAGAAAACACATAAACGATCACAAGCCTTGCTTCTGCAATTGATCACATGGTCGTAATTGGTAGGTAGAACTACCTTCTTCTACTATCCATTCTGTATTACCTTTGCCCTCAGCAATCACTTCAGCTGGTTGTGGTTTTTTGCCTGGTGGGGTGACCCAGACCTTCATTCCTGAGGGGTCTAGGTCATTAGATGTCCTGTCATGATGGGGTTGCTGTGATTTACCATTAACTTTTATCGCAGGGCATGGTAGCACTAAGAGTCAGCCTATGGGATCTCTTTATCCCCATTATGTAATACCAGTCCAATTCCTTCTTGGTAATCTGGGTCAATCACACCACTCAGTACAGTGACATCCTTCCTGATCTGTTGATCTAAAGGCACAAGAAATCCAGGGGGTAGTCTCAGCTGCCAGTTCAGTGGAATCTGTGCTGTTTCCAAGTGGGAGAGTTCCTTCGGGACCAGGACCTCCAGCTGCAAGTGGGTCAATAGGAGAAATAGTGACTGGTGCCACTCCAGTTTCCACCCCTTAGTTCCTGGACCCATGAATCCTGGCCGTTGGAGACACAGCACCATATATTGGCCGCTGGTTTAAAGCATATACAGCTTCCTGGATAACACTGCCCCAGTCTTGCAAGTTGTTGTCATGTAGTTTGCGTCACAGTTATGTCTTCAGGAGTCCATTCCATCGTTTTATCAAGCCAGCTGCTTCAGGATGATGAGGAACACGATATGACCAGTGGATTCCATGGGTGTGGGCCCATTGTCTCACTGAATTTGCTGTAAAGTGAGTTCCTTGATCTGAAGCAATACTATGTGGGATGCCATGCTGGTGGATGAGGCATTCTGTAAGTCCACGAATGGTGGTTTGGGCAGAAGCGTTGCCTGCAAGGAAGGCAAAGCCATATCCAGAATAGGTGTCTATTCCAGTCAGAACAAAGCACTGTCCCCTCCAGGATGGGAGTGGTCCTATATAATCAACTTGCCACCAAGTTGCCAGTTGATCTCCCTGAGGTTCTGTACCTTGGACTTAACGTTGGTTTCTGCTGCTGGAAAATAGGGCACTCAGCAGTGGCTGTGGTCAAGTCAGCCTTGGTGAGTGGAAGTCCATGTTGCTGTATCCATGCATAACCTCCACCCCTGCCACCATGTCCACTTTGTTCATGTGCTCATTGGGCAGTAACAGGAGTGGCAGAGGAAAGAGGAGGGCCAGTCTCCACAGTGTGTATCATCTTATCTACTTGATTGTTAAAGTCCTCCTCTTCAGAGGTAACCCTTTGGTAACCCTTTTTGGCCCATTCAGAGAGATCCATCCACATACCTCTTCCCCACACCTCCTTGTCACCAATCTTCCAATCATGTTCCTTCTAAGTCCCTGACCGTCCAGCCAAGCCATTAGCCACAGCCCATGAATCAGTGTACAGTCTCACATCTGGTCACTTTTCCTTGTAGATGAACTGAACGACCAGGTGCACTGCTCGAAGTTCTGCCCATTGGGAGGATTTTCCTTCACCACTATCTTTCAGGGAGATCCCAGAAAGGGGCTATAGCGCTGCTGCTGTCCACTTATGAGTGGCGCCTGCATATCGTGCAGAGCCATCTGTGAACCAAGCATGACTTTTCTGTTCTTTAGTTAAATTATCATAAGGAACTCCCCAAGAGGCCAGAGGTGCAGATTTGGAAAGAGAAGGCAATGTGACTGGAGTGGGGACTGTGGGTATTTGGGCGACTTCTTCAAGCAGCTTGTACCTTCAGGTCCTGCTCTGGCCCAATCTCATATGTACCACTTCCATTTAACAATGGAGTGTTGCTGCACATGTCCAACTTCATGTCTCTGTGGGTCAGACAATACCTGGTTCATGATGGGTAGTTCAGGCCTCATGGTGACTTGGTGGCCCAAGGTGAGGTGTTCTGTCTCCACCAAGGTCTAGTAACAGGCCAACAGCTGTTTTTCAAAGGGGGAATAGTTGTCTGCAGAAGATGGCAGGACTTTACTCCAAAATCTCAATGGTCTATGCTGTGATTCACCAATAGGAGTCTGCCAAAGACTCCACACTGCATCTTTATCAACAACTGACACTTCTAGCACCATTGGGTCAGCTGGATCATATGGTCCCAGTGGCAAAGCAGCTTGCACAGCAGCCTGAACCTGTTGAAGAGCCTTTCTTGTTCCAGGCCCCACTCAAAATTGGAGGCCTTTCATGTCACCTGATAAATAGGTTGAAGTAGAACACCCAAGTGAGGGATATGTTGCCTCCAAAATCCGAAAAGGCCCACTAGGCGTTGTGCCTCCTGTTTCGTTGTTGGGGGAGGAGATGCAATAGCTTGTCCTTCACTTTAGTGGGAATATCTCAACATGCTCCACACCACTGGACCCCTAGAAATTTTACCGAGGTGGAGGGTGCTTGAATCTTTGTTGGGTTAATTTCCCAACCTCTTGTATGCAGATGCTGTATTAGTGAATCTAAAGTCTTTGACACATACATAAAGTCCAATCAGCATAATATCAATATAGTGGACATTTTGTGGAATAGACAGGTGATCGAGGTCCCTTCGGACTAAATTTATGGCACAGGGCAGAAGTACCCCTGGGGGAGAGTTGTGAAAGTGTACTGTTGCCCCTGCCAGCTGAAGGCAAACTGCTTTTGGTGATCCTTTGAGATAGATATCGAGAAGAAGGCATTGTCCAGATGAATAGCTACATACCAAGCACCAGGAGAAGTATTAATTTGCTCAAACAATGAAACCACATCTGGAACTGTGGCTGCAATTGGAGTCACCACCTGGTGTTTCACCTTGAGTAGGTTGGTTGATCTGCTCAGGTGTGGGTTGTTTTAATAGTAGACTACTATCTTCAGCTGGGAGGGGTGGATCTATTGACTGGGATGGTTCAATTTTTCTAATGGTGGCAGAATATCCTCCTCTTCTGGATCATCAGCCCATATATTCCCATCCCATGTTTCAGGGTCCCAATTTTTTCCTATCAATGCCTTCACTTTGGCTTCAGACACTGCTCTAGATCTGCCGTTCAGCTGACATTATAATTCAGCCACTCGCATAATGAGACTTTGGACCTGGTTCTCAGCAATATCGGCTCTTTTACTACAGGCAAGAAGGCTCTCCTTTGTAGCACAGACTGATGCCTTCAAGGCCGTGAGTCGGCACTTAAGGTGTGCTTCTGAAACCCTGAGGCAATCCCTCTCCTTAATCACATAGTCCATTGTAAGGAGGACCAGCCCACCAGCTTCCTTATGCTTGGCATCTTGAAAAAACTGCTGGAAAATATCAAACATACGATCTCCCAGAGCCTCTCCTGTAACCAGCACCCCATCCCTTGGTGCTCCTACTTTAGGTATTAGCTTTGCTATTTCACACCATGGACTAGTAGGAGTGGCAAAATTACCCATGGCTTTAGGTCTAGAATTAGCATCACCAGTGCTTTTAAGACTAATCAGATTGGAGAACTAATCAAAGAAACCCATATTTATGACTTATTTCTCTAGAAGCACCCCTGGTACCACTTGTGTCAGGCAGGGTTATCTTAGAGAAATAAAACCAGGACACTAGTAATTCTCTTTATATATTTATATATAGAGAAAAGTATATAAGATAAAAAAGAAACAGTTGACTATCTATAAAGCAGTACAAATTGCTCAGTGCAACTCACTTGTGTGAGACAGCTAGAAGACTGGCAGTCCTTCAAGTCTGGAGGGCTGCTGAGTAGTCCTCTGTAGAGCAATTCAGGCTATCTTGTCACAGGCAGCAAACAGCAGAGCAGGTCACCAACAGTCAGCCAGATGACAGAGTGCAACAGTCCCCAGCTCAAGAGATGTATATCCTAGGAGCGTGGCAAAGTAGGGCTTGAAAGAGCCTCAACTCAGAGCTCCACAGTTCATGATTAGGTGTCTCATGGATAGTGTTTCTTGGAGGTCAAGGCACAGGACCAACAAAGCAGCTAGCTGGTCTGAAGATCCAAATGCAAGAGCAAGGGTGGGACCTGCTGAACCCTTCCTATCTCTGCCCTTCAATTCATGCCATGTGTTCATTGGCCGTGCCATCACAACAGACTCACCATTCTTCTGTGGCCATGTTGGCATAACAAACCTGCCCATCACACTCCCCCAGCTATCATGGTCCCAATTTTACCTTACAAATCCAGCTGGACTGGAGGAGGTACCCTGGTAGAGATGGGAAATGGAAATATGGGGGACCCAGGACAGATTGACCCCTTGGAACCAGTAGTAAGAGTGAAGCTACTGGATGGGTGGAGGAAAGGTGGCATAGAGAGGGGGAGCCAACTACCAGGATATGCACATAACCTCCTATGGGGAGGACAGACATTGGTGGACAGGGCGAGGGGAGAGATCAGGTAGCGTAAGTTTTGACAAAGCAATAATAATTTATAAAGTATTGAGGGTTGGTGGGGGGAGTAGGGAGCAAGGATAGAGGGGGAAAGATGGAAGGCTGATGTCAAGGGCTCAAGTCGAAAAGTGGAGGTTTGGAGGATGATGACAGCAGCAGGCATGCAAAGAAGCATGGCACAATATACGTATTTATGTATTGTGAAAGACGATGTATGAGCCTCCAATAAAATGATTAAAAATAATGTAAAAAAATAATTCTGAGATACATACACACATTTTATGTTGATCTTTCTCAAAATCAGTGTAACTCACGCTGCAGGAAGCTACAGAGAATGAGGGTTCTGGAGGGAAGGAACTAGAGGGATTATATTCACCCTTTATTACTTTTAGCACAAAAAGCCAAGGCCCTATTAACATAGTGGATACACATTAGGCAGCTAATCTACAAAGTCAGCATTTCAAAACCACCAGTCCTGCCATGGGAGAACCACAGGACTTTCTACTCTTGTGAAGAGAGAAGGTCTGGGAAGCTCACAGAAGCAGTGCTATCTGGTCCTACATGATTGGGATGAGCTAGGCTCTACTGGAAGGCAGTGTGTTTTTGACTAACCCTCCATAACTTATTCAGTGTCACCAAAGTGGTTCTCTCTCTTTTTTTTTGGGGGGGGGCGGGGGGCATCACCGCCCTCTGGTCGTTGTCGTGGGAGCTACCCAGCCTTGCTCCTGGAGAGCCGCTGCTGGATATGAACTGCCAAGCCCATGGGCCGCAGTCCCGCACTCAACCACTTACGCCACCAGGGCTCAGCCCTTAGTTCTCGCTAAAGACCAGCTAGATGCTTCTCTGTGAAACATATTTAGCCCCCGTCCAGCATTTTAATATTCTCTACCTTTGCTCACAAAGAAGACAAAGCAGGACTGAAAGAATGAGTGAAAATCACTTGTTTTAAAATCAGAGTTCTCCTCCTATTCATTGACGGTGGGTCATGCTGCTAAGTGGGTATCCTGTGGAGGCTTCCTAGAAGGAAAACTATCAGCATGGTTATTTAATTAACCATTTCACATCTCACCACAGAATTTCTAGAGTGGACACAACAACTCTAAGGTATGTAAAAATTCATCCCTAAACTTGTAAGATAGTTCAGACAGAATAGTTTGGAAGACCTCAAATTTGTAGGGTGACTTTCTACTTCTGTGTTTTAGCTTAGACTTCAACGGAATAATAAGAGGGTATTTTAACTTTAAATACACTTTTTTTGGGGGGGGGGCATCACTGCCCTTAGGTGGTGGGAGTAGGAGGCCCAGCCTTTGCTCTGTGGAGCTGGAATCGAACCTCCATCCCAGTGGGCCGTAGTCCCACGCACAACCACTACGCCACCGGGGCTCAGCCCTTAAATACACTTTTTTGAACACAGTAATGTTTCTGTGTTGAATCCATGCTCAGTTTTTTACCTGAAATATTTGGAAAAAAAACTATCATTGTCACAGATAAAGATGGACCAAGCGTTCTCCTCTGGCAAAGAATTATAGTCTTGGAACTTCACAGGGGCAGTTCTACCCTTTTCTGTAGGGTAATTACCTATCAGCATTGACTCCACAGCAATGGGATTTAGTTTTAGTGACTTAATGACAACTGCTTCTTGCTTATCAGATTGGCAAAAGCTCAAAAGTCTAATGTATATATGTATATATATATATATATATGCCAGCAAGTGAACATTGTGGAAGACGAGTTGCATTTGTATAGTTTTCTTTTTATGTATTAAGTTTATTTACAAACATAACCAATATGCTATTAAGTTCAACAGAGCTTGATCCAATTTTCAGAGGTTGAACTTATTTATTTATTTATTTTTTTAGGCATCACTGCCCTGGTGGTGGAAGTAGGAGGCCCAGCCTTTGCTCCTGTGAGCGGGAATTGAACCTCCATCCCAGTGGGCCGCAGTCCCGGGTTGAACTTCTTCCAATGCTCTTCTCATCTGCTTCACAGGTGAAGTTTAGCATCCTTATTTTCTTAAGCATTTGGTGTCTTAGTATAAAGAAGGGTGCAGCAAATCCAGACCCAAAGAACACAGTCATCATAGCCAGTAACCGCCACTTGTTTTCCACAGAAAATGGCAAATTCTTCCCAGGGCCGTCCTCATAATGGCTCCTCTGGACCACCGAGGTGGTAAACCTTCGCATGCTCTGGCCCCACATGGCACTGTTGGAGGCTCCGCGGAATTCTCAGAGAGCGACCACAGAAGACATGGTGGTACCAGTTCTTGCTCTCTCGACCTTGTTCTCATTTGTATAGTTTTTGCAAACTCTTGTTGCCTAGTATTTATTTACGTAAGAGAATGTAGAAAGAGTGGGAGAATGCAAAGACAGACATCACTCAGGAGAGTGCCTGTGTCTAGAATGGGAGGGCCAGGAAGGGCCTGTGGAGCACTTACAACAGGCATCGTATCTGATTGAATTTTTATTTTTTACCATCTGAAGGAAAATTGTTAATTTTCTATTTATACACAGTGAGGACCTGGGGTTTCATTACCCTAAGGTTTACTATGAAATATCTCCACTGTCTGGGAAAATGCAAATGAAGGCCCCTGGGAGTGAGGGAAATCACTGCTTCTCACTAACAATGCTACCTTGCACCAGGGGGAGGTGAGCTAGTCTGCAATCCTGGCATGTTTCCTAAACACTCGGTGGCAGAAGCAAGAAGCAAGCCCCTCTTCTCTCTTCCTTCCATACGGAACTCTGATGTTCTAATTGGGCACAGAGAATGTAAGATGCTCTTCCAGCCTCCCTTAGTCAGTCAGCTGAGCAACATTTGCGGTGTGTCTGAAGATAGAGGGTGTCCTCTTTCCATCCTCCAGTCTACTGGCTTAGATGAGGCTGGAGCTCAAGCAGTCATCTGGGACCATAAGGCCTCATAGGGCAGAGCGACAAAGAAGTAGGAATTGCATCTTTGATACCTCAAGGTGACTCTATAAGTGCTACACTCGGTACTTTTTGGAGCGAAATAAAATCTCTGTAATATTAGAACCACTGTTTTGGGATTTACTTATTTATTTTAGCCAGAGGTGACTCATCCAGATGGATTGATATTTTGGCACGTGCTCAGGCACCGAGAGGAGAGGCTAGATGTTTAAACAATGGCAAGGGCTTGGTGTATTCACTCAGAGATCTCGAATGGAATTTCAGCACCAGTGGTGACTTTTTCCTTTCATCTGTCAATACCAGTGAGACAAAGGGTGCAGAATTGTGAAGATCATAGTATTCTATGCACTAACAATTCAAGAATTGTTAGCTTTTATTTCCAATAGTGTTACCTTTTTAAACCTGTTTTGCTTTAGTTCATTGTTCACTTTGGTTGTCATCTGTGATGGCACCGATCCTCTAAATCAAAATCAGACCCACTGTCATCAGCTCAAAGAGACCCTGTAGGTCAGAATAGACCAGCTCTCAGGATTTCCAAGGCCAGACAGTTTGACAGGGGCACACAGTCTCATGTTTTCTCCAAGGAGAAGGACTAATGTTGGCAGCGTGAAATGAACCGCATGGCATACCACTCAGGCGCCACTGTTTCCATACTGATTTCAGAAAACTATGGTAAATATTGAAATTCTTGATGCTTCCAATGAACAACATTTTCAAAGATGAGCACAAATAATATACTACTTCAATGTAGTTGTGTGACATAATAAACAATATCTTGAAGGTCAATGATCAGTAAACCTGTCTGTCAGATGGACATTTGTAGAGAGATCACTTTACTATAAAAATTCATGAAAGGCCCCAACATACTAGAGATCTTTTCAAATACAAAATGCCTTCTGAAAATAGGAAAAGCTCAAATTATCCTCTGCACTACCAATCAGTTTAGCTGGACCGACAATGAACACCTGTGAAAGCAGACATCAAGAAATCAAAGGATGTATTGCATTAGGCAAATCTGAAAAGAAAAAGTTTTCTTGGAAGTGTGAAAAAAAAAGATATCTAATTCTAGCTGCAATCTGGAAACCATGAGCTCCTCTGACACTGTCCTGCTCTAATCTTGCCTCCAGGAAGGGATCATGGAAGATGTGGGTGTTACCGTGAGAGGTGAAGAAAGCAGACTGACCCAGCTCTCAAAAAGAAGAGTGTCTGGGGTCTTAAAGAGTTGTCTTCAAAGAAGCAGTCATCTAAGTGCCTTTTGTTTTAAGCTTCTAAATAGGTGGTACTTTGTTATAGCATCTATACCCCTCAGTCTTTAGGGCCCTAGAAAGAGGACAGATGGAGATGCCCATACCAAATGTCTAAGTCTTTCAGAGTTTAGGTCAAGCAGGTGCACTCCTAGATAGGTTTTGGTCTTCTAATGAGATGACAACTTTTCCTGGATTCTGTGCCAGAAGGCGAAGAAATGGGAAGACTTGGCCCCTGACTTTGAGCCTCCTTCCTCTTCTCGCCTTCAGCTCCAACGTGAAGGTGTGAAGGGGTTTTTGGTGGATTCACGTGATTTCCCCAGCTACGTGCCTTGCTCCACCCTAAACCCATCTAGCCAGATATCCCAGATGAACTGCATTATAGGTCCTGGAAATGGCCTTGGACACACTGGGCAGGGAATTCTGGGGATGCCAAGATCTGAGGATTCAAGGAATTGCTGGCTTATATTCTGAAACAGAGCTTTGGGATTCTTTGCTTTCTAGGAAGGTAGGTTCTCTCAAGCTGAGGCTCAGAGCAGAGACCCAGTTGCTTGAGCTTAAGGACAATATTGTTTAGATTACTCCATTTCTGTGAAAATTTCCCAACATATTCTCAATATGAAGTAAAGTACTTTTTATAGCAAAGTACTTTTTAATAAAAAATTGTTTTCCACTGAGTTGCTCTGCCATTTGATACTTACCATATGCTGCCTCAGGAGAAAATGTTGACATATTTTGAAAGACACATTCTCGATATCAATTAATTACTATTTTTTTTCTGGAATAGAAGTAGAAAGCATTGTTGTTAGGTGCCAACAAATTGCTTCTATATCAAGGCAATCATTTATACAAGGGAAGGAAACACACCCCGTCAGTGTTATTCTCACCATGGTTGCTATGTTTGAGTTCATTGTTGAAGCCAGTGTCGATCCCTTTCCTGAAGAGCCTTCCCCTTTGTCAATGACGCTTTGCTTTACATAATGTCATTTCACATGCCCAAATTACATGAAATGAAACCTTACTCACCTTGCTTCCACCAAGAAAACTTTCATTTCCTCTGAGATAGATATGTTTGTATTTCAGTCAGCCGATAGTAGTTTCAATATTCATCACCAACACCATCATTCTAGTTCATTGATATTTCTCTGGTTCTTTACTATCCATTTTTCACATGTGTATTCTTGCTTGAAAAAATACCATGGCTTGGTTCGGGGCACTGTAGTCCCAACGTAATGCCTTTGCTCTCTAACACTTTAGACAAGTCTTTTGTAAGACCTTTGTCCCATGTGATATGTCCATTTGATTTCATGAGGACTGCTTTCATGAGTGCTGATTAAGGAGCCAAGTAGAATGAAGTCATGTAAGAAAAGGTGCAAAGACCTAGAATTAGAAAAACAGAAGGGAAGAACACCTCAGGATATCTGAAATTGAAAGAACTCAAATCTCAAACTGCAATTTTAAAAGATCCTATATTGCAGGATATATCAAGAAAAGATGGAAAGAATACAGAGTCATTGTACCAAAAAGAACGAGTTGATAGTCCATCATTCTTCATAAACAGAACCAATGGTGTTGAAGAAAGAAGTTCAAGCTGCTATTAAAAGGCAAAAAAGAAAAAGTCTCCAGGAGTTGATGGGATATCCATATACCCATAGAAATGTTTCAGAATGCTGAATAAACATTCAAAGCACTCACTTGTCTCTGCCAGGAAATTTGAAAGACAGTTACTTGACAACTGACTGGAAGATGTCCAAATTTGTACCCATTCTAAAGAAAATTCAAATTATAGAAAAATAACCTTGATATTACAAAGAAATAAAAATTTTTTTGGATATAAGGGAATGGTTTATATAGAAGAGGAACAGAACATTGAGAAAATGTCCCAGCCCAGTCCAGTTCAAAGTCATAAGTCCAATATTAACCCATATGACCAAAATCAGTCTATAAAGTCTCCTTCTGACTCACAATGTCACAGGCCAGTGGGTGCAGAATCCCAGCGCTGGCAGGGGTCTCCCCAGGGCTCCTTGCTTTCAGGACTCAGGGTACATCAACAGCATCCAGTGGTGGCAGAAGCAACTCAGCACTGGCAGGGGTCCCCACGTGGCCTCTCCAGCTTCAGAGGTCTGGCTTCATCAGGGCAAAGCCGTGTGGTCTCTCCGCTGGCTCCTCCAGCTTCTTGGATGTTGTCATCTTGTCTTGTCCGTGATTCATCATCTCTACAAAGAAATAAAATTTTATGATCATCCCAAAATGATTGCAACAGTACCTTGACAAAGAAATTCTGGAAGTTCAGACTAACTCTGAAGAGGCTGTGAAATGAGGGATATCATTGCTGATGTCAGATGAATCTTGGCTCAAAGTAGGGAATACTAGAAAGATGTTTACTTGCTTTTCTTTCACTATGCAAAAGCATTGGACCCTGTCCAATAATAAATAGTGGATAACCTTGAGAAGAATGGAAGTTCTAGAATACTTCATTGTGTTTATTTGTAATGTGAACATGGATCAAGAAGCAGTTATGCACAGAGCAAGGGAATGTTACATGGTTTAAAATCGGCAAGGGTGTGCATCAGGGTTGTACCTTCTCACTAAACTTGTTCAATCTGTATGATGAGAAAATTATCAGAGAAGCTGGAGTATATGAAAAAGAGTGTGGCATCGTGATTGGAGGAGGGTTTATAAACAACCGGTGGTATGCAGATGACACAAACTCGTTTGCGGAAAGTGAGAAGGAATGGAAGCATTTTCTGATGAAGATCAAGGACTGCAGCCTTCAGTATGGATTGCAATTCAATGTAAAGAAGATCCAAAATTCAACTGCTAGACAAAATAACATCATGATCATTGGAGAAAGCATTGAAGTTGTCAAAGATTCTGTCTAACTTATGTCCACAATCAATGCTCATGAAAGCAGCAATCAAGAGATCAAAAGACAGATTGTGCTGGGTAAAGGCAACATATCTAGACCTCTTTGGCGTGTGGAAAAGCAAGGATGTGGGACTTCTGGGAAGGTTGCCACTGAGTAACACATCCCAGAGAGACTCTCCAGATATCAGCGCAGCAGAGTTACTAGGAGGGAACAATTCCACACTGCTGGTCCCAGGAGGAGCATCATAAAGACAAGCAGGCATGAGTCCACTAGGCTTTGAGAAGCTGGGGGATTTTGGCTTATCACAGTGGAGGCCAGCTTACCACTGTCTTGTCTGGAGCCAGGATTATTTGGAGCCAGCACAGGGGCTTTATCTCAACATAGCCACAGTTTGCTGTCGCCTCTGGGCTGGGATTAAACCTCTCTATCCCCACAGTCAGGAATTGAGACTGAGCTGTATGGTCACTTTTGTTTCTCTCTATCCCTCCACAGTCTCAGCAGGCCTCGTTAAAAAAATTTATTTTCTTTTGTGTGTTTGTGTGTGGTGGTGGGGGGGGGGGTTTGTGTGGGCATCACTGCCCTGGTGGGAGTAGGAGGCCCAGAAAATTTATTTTCTTTTCCTTTTCTCTTTTTTTCCTCACACACCACGGCCAACCTCCAGACCACACCCCTTGGTTTACAGCATTTACGCCTGCCATTCATGCAACTGGAAGAGCTTTACCCACTGCAGCGTAACCCAAGACTAGGGAAAGCCCACCTACACTCCACTATGGGATATCCTGCCCAACTTCTTCTGGCAAAATTCTGCCTGTTTGCTTTCTATAGTGCTTACCACTTGGCTGGGGAGATTCCTTCCACCTTCTTTGCGGGGAAATCCTTCCTGCATGGCTGGGGGAGCTCTTATTCATCTTCTGTGGTCACACGCGACTGAGGGAACTTCTTATTTGCCATAGAGCTGCACACAGCCATACTTGTGGATTGTAAGACTCAATATAGTAAAGATGTCAGTTTTGCCCAAGGCACTACATAAGTTTAATACAATCCCGACACAATTGCCCTTACCTTTCTTGAAAGAAATGGAAAAGCTGATTACCAACTTCATATGGAGAGGGACAAAGCCCAGGAGTAGCAGAGAACTCTTTAAGAAGGACACAGTGAAAGGGCTTGCTTTATC
Organism: Nesogale talazaci; assembly: GCA_004026705.1. Lineage (NCBI taxonomy): Eukaryota > Metazoa > Chordata > Mammalia > Afrosoricida > Tenrecidae > Nesogale > Nesogale talazaci. The sequence goes on from PVJH01016317.1 coordinate 44,401, forward strand.
TGACTTTAGCACATATAATATAGTCACAGTAGTCAAAAGGGCATTGTATTGCTATAATGACAGATACTCAGACCAGTGGAAAAGAACTGAAAACCCAGAAATCAAATCATCAGCATACAGACAACTCACCTTTGATAAGGGCCCCAAAATTATCGAATGGGAAGCAGATGCCCTCTTCAACAAGTGGGGCTGAAAAAAAATGGATATCTACCTGTAGAAAAATGAAACAATAAACACCCTTACCTCACTCCATGCACAAGAATAAACTCAAGGTGGATCACAGACCTAGAGGTAAAACCCCCAAATATTAGGGCCATCAATGAAGGAGTTGGGACTAAACTGAGAACTTTGGCACAGGGAATATATAGACTAACAGAAATAGGGAAGGACATAAATACAGATGAGTCACAAATGGATGAGTGGGATTTTCTGAAAATAAAACAACTGTGTACACCAAAAGAATTCACCAAGAGAGTAATAAGAGAGCCCACAGACTGGGAAAACATCGTTAGCAATGACACATCAGACAAAAGCCTTATTACTAAAATCTACAATACTAGCTTCCAAAAAGAAACAAACAAACAAACAAACCCTAATTGACCTCTGAGGAGGTGGACAAAGGACCTGAATCTAAGTTTCACAAGGGCAGAAATCTGAATGACCAATAAGCATATGAGAAAATGTTCCCAATCATTAGCCACAAGGGAAATGCAAATTAAAACAACAATGAGAGACCACCCACCACCCTCTAAGATAGCCCAATTAAAAAAATAAAAAAGCAACAAGTGTTGGAGGGGTGACTGTGGTGAGATAGGAACTCTCATCAACTGCTGGTGGACCTCTAGGTATGATGAATTAAGAGAGATGAATAGAAATTGTCAAACAACAGTTTAAGAAGACAATAAAGTATAATGTAAAAAGACCTATGACATGCGGCTTAGACTGGAGCATGTGCACAGGTATAGATAAGGGACAAGAACTCATGAGACACAGAATCCAGGAAAAGAAATGGGAGGAACAATACCAGAAGGGTAAGGGTAGGCGGAGGTAGGAAGGGAAAAAGGGGAAATGATCCCAATGATCAACACATAACCACCACCACCGCTCCATTAGGATGGACAATATAAACCACAGGTGAAGGGAGACAGTGGTCAGTATAAGATATAAAATAATAATAATTTATAATTTATCAAGTGTTTATGAGAGTTGGGGGTAGGGAGGAAGGGAAAAAAAGAGGCCCTTATACCAAAGGCTCAACAGAAAATAAACATCTAGAAAATAATTATGGCAACAATTATGCTTGATACAATTGATGTATGGATTGTTATAAGAGTCGTAAGAGTTATCAATAAAATGATCTTTTTATTTTTTATAATAATGATAATAATAAATACCAGTCGCATAGCTTCCAGAATCAGAGCAACATACAGGGTGCCACAGCACGACAAACTGATAGACAAGTGTTGGTTTGCTGTTAACTGAATCACATTTATATTAATAAAGATGGAAGTGTGTGCAGGGGAGTCAGGGGCCATGTGGGAAATGCCTTTATTTCTGAGCAATTTTACCATGAAATTGCCCTAAGTAAACAAAGTGCTTGAAAACATAAAGTATATTAAAACATTTTTGTAAGCCTTCAATATAGAAATGGAACCAATTTCTTCCTTTTCTTTGCTCCTCCAGAGGTATTGATGAAAAATATATCCTACTTCCTTCTGCCAAATTTTTTCTTCACAATGCTTTTCAAGAGGGATTGAAGATTGAGGGGAGTAAGGGCTTGAGGACTAAAGAATGAGTTGAGTGAGTCTGTTGTAAGCATTCAGCTAGAAGAGGTGGAGACAGAGAGGAGGAGGACAAGGCTCCTGAAAAGGAAAGTCTCTCCCTGTTGAAAAGATGAAAGGTAGGGGCTGAGCCCTGGTGGTGTAGTGGTTGTGCGCGGGACTGCGGCCCACTGGGACGGAGGTTCAATTCCAGCAGTGGGGCTGGGCCTTCTACTCCCACCACCGGAGAGCAGTGATGCCCCCCCCCCCCCAAAAAAAAAAAGATGAAAGGTAGGAGTAGAATCAGAAATGCAGAAGGTCTTGGACAGGAATGCCCGGATCTAGAGTTTGTATTCAAGGAAGTTGCCAAAAATAAAACAGCCTCCCTACCTTGGTTTAGTGGAATTGATCCTGGACCACCTGAGGAGCTTGGATCACTTTTCCTCAACAGGTCTCTGTGGGTTGGTAATTAGTTGCCATTTAGCTACTGCTTTGATTTTCCTCATCCCCAAAGTCATCTAAAAGTATTTTACTTGGAATAGTTTCTACTATCACTTTTCACTTCTTTGCTTTCTGCAGATGTGTTTAAAGTAGCAGTCAATGATGCCCACAGTTTAGAGTTTTTAGCTACAGTAGATAAAGAATTAGACACAAGACAGATTTTTAACCTGAGGACGGGGCTTGAAGAATTTCTAACCAGTGTGGATGAGGAAAAATGTTGACTGTCACTTTGAGAAATGTCAGTCTGTTGTCATGTCATAGCCAGGGTGAGGAGAATCAAAGGAGGTGAGAAAATTGTGAGCCCTAGGGAACTGGGAACAGCACACAGGAGCAGGAGGGGAGCTAGCAATGAGGAGCAGTCTGGTTAAAAGACCAGCTTGTGGTGGGCGAGGACAGCTCAAAGACATTAGGCACTTAGGTCGGGATAGCAGTTAGATCAATATCTTCTAATCCAGGGGTGAACAAAGAAGAACAGTATGCAATAAGTGTTGCTATATGCTATATGCCATTGAATGACTGTATAGAACAACATAGAACTGCCCTGAAAGACTTCGTAGGCTATAATCCTTGTCTTAACCATTATACCGTCACAGTTGATGATGCATGAGATTCCTAGAATCGCTAATTTGTGAATCATAGATTAAGCTTATGGGGCAATTCTAGTCTATCAAAAAGGTTGCTTTATCTAGACAAAGGTGTGATTGTTAAGCATAGAGATTAAGCACATGGCTGCTAACTGAAAGATCTGTGGTTTGAATCCACCAGCCACTATGGAAGAAACCACCTGCTAATCTGCTTCTATGAAGATTATAGCCTCTTACAGGGTCATGATGAGTTGGAATTGACTTTCTGGCACATAACAGCAGAAAGCCCAGTGGCAACATTTGTTTATTGACTTAGACCCAGGAAAAGGTCTCTGGGAAAGGTATTTTTTGGAAGCCACAGCATCATTGGTTCTCAACCTTCCTAATGCTGCAACCCTTTAATACAGTTGCTCATGTTGTGCTGACCCTCCAGTCATAAACTTATTTTCATTAGTTCATAACTGCAATTTTGCAATTGTTATGAATCAGATGAACCCTGTGACAGGGTCGTTCGACCCTCAAAGAGGTCTTGACCCACAGGTTGGAAATCACAGACCTAGATGGTAAGTAAAACTGTCATGGATGATGCATGTAACCCCACAGGTAAAGTGTACATAATTTTTAAAAAGATGTGAGCCAGGGGAAAACCCTAGGGTTCACCAAAGTTGGGGAACAACAAGAACCATCTATAAGGACAGGAAACAGGTTGAAGGTGATAAAACAAATTGGAAGTTTATGAAATCTTTAAGAAAGAAAGGAAAGAAGGAAAGGAGGGAGGGAGGAAGGAATAAAGGAAGGAAGGAAGGAAGCAAACCCAAAGGGGAAGAAATGCATGACCATCAGTCTCAGCTGCCAGAGACCAGGTGATATGAAGATCACAGATTCTGTTTAATTAGGCAGTGTGTTAGTTCAGGTTGACTAGAGAAAAAAAAAATCCAGAGATACTCATTTCTGTGTAAGAGAGAACTTTATATAAAAGAATACTTGTATATTAAGAAAACATCCCAGCCCAGTCCAGATCAAGTCCATAAGTCTGATATTAGCCCTTAAATCTGCTACATAGCTATAAATTCCTCTTCAGACTCATGCAACATATGCAATGGCGCAGAATGCAGGAAGATCACAGTCCAGTGGGTAGAAAGTGGTGTGGATCCAGTGGTGGTACAAGCATCTCAGTGCTATTGTGAGTCTCCACATACTCCAGCTCCAGGGCTCAGGCTCCATCAGCATAACTCCACATGTCTTGTCAACAGGAATGTTTCTCAGGGAGTGGGTGTCCTGCCTTATCTCCTTAGGCCTCCAAATGAGGTCATCAAGCTGCAACCTGATTGACAGGCTAACCTCCACCTCTTCATTCTTTTTTTTTTTTTTTTTGCATCACTGCCCTCTGGTGGGAATAGGAGGCCAAGCCTTGGTCCTGGAAAGCTGCTAGTGCATTTGAACCGCCAGCCCAGTGGGCCGCAGTCCCACACACAACCACTACGGCACCGGGGCTCAGCCCATCTCTTCACTCTTAATAGTCTCAAGTTAGCAACAGATTATGTAACTACCACAGACATCAATGCACATGATTTTATGTGTGCATGGGGATGGGTCAGTGGGGCGGGCAAAGAGGCAGGTAGGATGGGGCAAATGTTTATGGAAAATTACAGTCTGTCTATGAGTGTGAATGAGGAAACTTGAGCTTGTGTGACCACGGACAGGCTGTATCAGAGTCAGAGTGAGATGGGGCTGAGACCTGAGACGGATGGAAAATCTAGCAGGACTGGAGGAGAGAAAAGTGCAAGGCACACTCAATGGGGCTGAGATGCATTCAAGAGGCAGCTGGGTTTGTGGCCATTAGAAGGCTTTAAGCAGCACAGTGATTTATTTGGAATTCTTGTTGGATGGTATTGACTCCCCTCCTCCCTGCCAATACTTCTGACTTTTTTTTTCTAATAAATTGAATGCAAAGTTATTTACTGAGAGTGAGAGGGGCGGGGATCTGAGCAACGCGCAGAGATTTGCACTCGCAGTATTATGTAATTGCCTTCCATTTTGTGATCTGATGTAATCAATCCTATGTTTGTTGGTTCTCACTGAGGCAGGATTAGAGGGAGTTACGTCACAAGACAGGATGCAGTTGATTGTATTAGGTTGTCTCTTCAGTCAGTGTCGTTGAAGATATAAAGGGCATTGAACAGGTAAGTAGATATCAGAGGGATCTGCAATCACCAAGAAGAAGAGTTGGGAGCAGAGCCTGTTCTTTGGACTCAGAATCTTCCCCTGGGAATCTTCTAGAACCAGGGGGCGATTGATATCAAGACACATGGTGATCTTTAAGTAATACTGTGTCCACAGTTGCTGAATGGAAACCAAGACCTTCCAAAACGGTTCCCCTAGAGGTAGCATCCTGAATTTGAACTTCTAGCTTTCTAAATTGTGAGAGAATATTTCTTTTTTTGGTTAAAGTCTCCATTAGTGATACTTCTAGTATGGAAGCACTAGAGAACCAGGACGGCAGCCATGAATCATTAAGGGAGTGCTTTTTCTGAGCTCAAACTGCATCTCCCAGCTCCAGAAGACATCATAGCCTAGGAATAAAACTTAACAATAACATTCCTACAGTTAGCCAGCTTTTAGGCCCTTTTCTGTTTTTTGAAGGCTACATGGCTCTCTTCAGTGCCCACTGCTCAGAATAAACTTTGAAAAGCAGAGATTTAATATGAGAAATAAATCAGAAGAGGGATCATGCATAAATGTGAAATGGCCTTACTAAAACATTCTTCCATGATAAGGATAGAGAGGGAACATCTTAAGATGGAACCTTTGGAGCCAACATATTACTTAGTTCCCCAAGGCAGCCAAACTCTTTGGCAAGCAGCTTCCAAAGAAGGCATATGGATGTTCATCCGTCTTACCAGCTTAATCCCCAAGAAATGTTTTATCTCCAACTAATGTTTTATCTCCAACTAGGTATTTGTATAACTTGTTCAGAGAAGTACACATAGGGACCATCCTGGGACTATGGTTGTAAGCTTTCGTAGTGCTCTTGAACATGTGTCAGCCTTTGTATCCAGTGGAAACCATCCCAGCTTCTTTGTGCTTGTTAGTTGGTATCCAGTAGGTTTCAACTCATTACAACCCTATGTACAAGAGATCAAAACACCCCCTGCTTCTGTACCATCCTCTCACCTGTTCTTATGATTGAGTCCATCACTGCAGCCACTGTGCCACTATCTTGTCAAGGTCTTCCTCTTTTTTGCCAGGCATGGAGTCCTTTTCCAGGAATTGGTCACTCTTGATAACATGTCCAAATTCCGTGAGATGAAACATTGCTATTCTTGCTTCTAAGGAGCATCCTGGCTGTCCTTCGTCCAACACAGAGTTGCTTGTTTGTTTTTGACAGTCCATGGTATTTTCAATATTCTTTGACAGCACTGTAATTTAAATGCTTCAATCTTTCTTTGATAATCTTAGTCAGCACTCAATTTTCTTTTATGTCCTCCCTTTAGTGTCCCCTATCAAAAACTACCCAGTCAATGATTTTATTATAATATCTTTGTTTCTTGACCTTTATCTGTCCCTCTTTGTCAGCGTCT
>PVJH01016318.1:0-50970 GCA_004026705.1 Nesogale talazaci
CCTGTGGGCTGCAGTCCCGCACACAACCACTACACCACCGGGACTCAGCTCATTTAAGATTTTTAAAAGGCAGAATTACCCAAGGATATAGAGAGTTAGGTAAGGAGGAGGAACAGAAACAGAGTAAGTGGAAAAACTGAAGGTACACTGATGGAAAAAGGGCCAAGTTGAAACCAAATGAATATAAATGATCAAATAAAAAGCCGTTAATCGACTTCGTAAGCCTTTATCTAATATGTAATAACAAAGTTTTTTAAAAGAAGAAAAAGATCACAATCTTGGAAGTCCTGTGAGACAGTTCTATTCTGTCCTATGTGGTTACGAAAAGTCAGAATCACGTTTGTTTGTTTGTTTGAAATTTTGGGTTTTGGGAAACTTTGGGTTTTCAGAAACTTCTAACGGTTGTCATTTTAATCTTTTCCAATTTCCCCTCAGTTCTTCTGACAGCCCTCAATCTCAAACTCTAACTCAAGCACAAAACCGACCGTTCTCTCTTAAAATAGCAAAAAATAGCAATAACACTTAAGTGTTATTTTCCTACTCCCCATTCACCACCAAAGGCAGTAAGTGCACAGAACTTGCTAATCCATTAATTAAAGATCCCTACTCCCCATGATGGAGGACTAAATTTGGAAAACCAAATTGGGCTGGGAGGGAACCATGTGTCACAACAAGTAAGATGCATTCCTTGGACTGGGGCTGGACTGCTGGCCTGGTTCTCATGAAGACGCTGACACAAACACACCCCGCTCTGCTGAGAAGACAGAGCCATGTTCCCGTGGCTACTGCAACCCCTTATCACCATCATCTTTGGGAGAGAACTCTATTGTAGCATCGGGTCACAGAAACCACGGGACCCATCAGCAGGCGCCTGCGCCTCAGGAAGCATGTCTCCTCTGCTTTGCTGAAACCTCCAATTTAGTCACACAAAAGAAAGGGGTGGCAAGCCAGCATTAATTGTACCCTTCCAGAAGAGCCACTTCCCGCCTGCAGGGGTGGCAGTGACTTAACAGGGCCATCAAAGGCATAAGCCGACAAAAGTAAACACTGTAATTTGCTGTTTTTGTCTCTGGCACAGGGGGGAGTGGCACCACTGACACTGTCTGTAAACAGTAATAATGCCAGATGTAACACAAAGAACAGGATTTCCCCCATCTCCCCACCCCCCAGTGCCACCCCCTCTCCTATGATTTCTCCTGGGATTACTCATCTTGAGGAAACAGAGGAAGCTTCCCTATAGTCCATATGCTGCTACCGAGCGGAACAGAGGGAGAACCCAGGTTTGTGCTGCTTCTGTCTCACGCTCCCCTCAAGGGAACTCAAGGAGGACTCATTTTCATCCAGCTGACCAAAAAACAAAAAACAAAAAACAGAGGAAGGAGGAGAAGGATCGGGAAAGAAAGGATGGACTAGCTAAGTGACATACTCGATTGTGAATTAGGTAATGGTTGAAATGTCAAAATTCATAAAGAAATTTAAATGAAGAAACATTCCAATCAAGATGTGTGTGTGTGTATCTGTGTGTCTGTGTACATTTGTTTGTTTTAATGTGTTCAGTCCAGATCGGGAGGGGTTCATAAAAGGCGAGGAAGAGGGAATGAGTTCAAGAGAGCAAGTTACCTGACCAGAGCTCCCGCCAGGTGTAATGCAGGCGCACTCTACACTTCTTCTGGTAGCAAAGTAGTTTCTGGACCACCTGAACGCAGCGTCTATGAGAGAGAGAGACAGAGACAGGAACGGGGGTGAGCCAAGAATACGGCACAAACTCACCAGAGAGAACTTTCCTTGCTAGTCCCTAACACCCTGGACATGAATACAGGCACGTGGTAGTATGACATCTGCAGCTCCTGTGATGCCAACACCTGCACACAGCTTTCGTCTTCCCTGTGTCACTGAGAAAAAGGGGCTGGAGCCTCTTACAGGTCCACAGCCAGTTAGGTACCCCTGATATCAGTCCCTGGAATAACTATCCCAGAAAGAAGGAAAAACACAGTGACAAATCTAATTCTTTAGGTCTATTAAATGTTAAACAGATTTTAATTTAATGCAGTTAGCTTATAATTTATTTAAATTAAAATGCACTTCCTACACATTAAAAACACTGGTTCATCAAAAGGCTTTATCAAAAAAGTGAAAACACAAGCTATCAACTGGAAGAATGTATCTGGGAACCAAATTCTGGCAAGAATCTTAAAATCAAACTACGAATAAGGCTCCAACAGCAGCAGCAAGGCAAATGATGGGCAAAGGATGTGACTAGACTCTTTGCCAAAGGGGACATTCAAATGGCCACCAAGCACATGACGAGACAGCATGGCTAGTCATCAGAGAGCCACACAGCTAAATGACACAGAGGTTCCACTGCAGTCCCACCAGACGGGCGAGCGGGGCCCTGGTGGCTCTAACTCCCCGGACAGCCGCTCATCACCCTGAAGCAGGAGAAGGCTGTCTGCTCATGCATAAAGGTGCACTCTGAGAAACCCCGAGTCAAAATCCACTGGACTGCAGTGGGTTTGGATGGCTACACATTTTTTTGAAGCAGAGAAAAAACAAATACCAGAGAGGATATGGAGAGAGTGGAACACAAAATGGTACCGCCATGTGGCTGTGTCAGAGTTCCTCAAAAAGCTAAAAGCAGAACGACCACGTGACCCAGCCATTCCTCTCTGAGGCATCCACCTAAAGGACCTGAAAGCTGAGACTCAGGTAAATGAGCACACAAGCATCCACTGCAGCACCATTGCCCACCATCAAAGGGTGGAAGCAAACGAAAAGTCCATCAGTAGATGAATGGATAGACAACTTTTGGAACACATATACAATGGAGTGTTACTGAGCTAGGAAGTAAAAACAAAGAATTAACACATGCTACATGGTAGGAAGACACTATGGTGAGAAAAATAAGTCTATCACCAAAGGACAATCTTATCTAAGATGACTTAAAATAAAAAGTCAAGACTAGGCAAGTGTATCGAGAACAAAGTTTCCTAGTGGTTACGAGAGGTGTGAAAGAGGGAAAACGAAGGCATTAACAGTAAGAGAGTGGGTGAAGGGAGACATTGGACAGTGCTAGGATATGACAAAATATAATTATAACCCTTATAAATTATAAGGGTTCATGAGGGAGGGGAGAAATGAGGAGTTGAAACCAGGGGTTTAAGTAGAAGGCGGGTGTTTTGAAAATGATGAGGGCAGCAGGTGTAAAAATGTGTTTGACATACACTGGATGTAGGAATGGATTGTGATAAGAATTGTATGAGGCCCCAATAATATGATTTTTTTAAAAATAGGGGGCTGAGCCCTGGTGGCGTAGTGGTTGTGTGCGGGACTGTGGCCCACTGGGTTGGTGGTTCAAATCCAGCAGCAGCTCGCCAGGAGCAAGGCTGGGCCTCCTACTCCCACCAGAGGGCAGTGATGCCCCCCCAAAAAAACTGTAAGAGGAAAAACTGGGGAAGGGGACCAAAAGAAGAGAAAAACTGAATTATGGGATAAGATTGTACAAGTAATTATTCTGTTGTCACACCAGTAAAAGTTGAATTGGCAAAAGCTGTGTGATATACATTTATAACAACAATAAAAAGTAGCCACTGAGGTTGCTTATGTACAACCAAACCCTCCATGGGCTCTGGCTCCTTGGTGTGGAGGTTAAGGATCCTGAGTGCACGGGGACATCACCATTAATAGACCCTGTTTAGTGCTTCTCTTCTACCTGTTGTTTCCGTGCGTCATGTCTAGAGTCTTAAAAACTTGCAAGCGGCCACCAAGGCATAACAATGAAGTCTCTATTTGCTTGGAGCAACATGAAGCAGGAGAGTCAGGAACAGAGAAAGAATACGAAATGTGAAAATATAAAATTATTCCCATATATAACTGCCTCCTTTTGTCACGAGACCACAAGACCTAGACGGTGTCTGGCAACCACTATATTTTGAGCAAAGGTGCGTGTGTTAGTCGGGGTACACTAGAGAAACAAATTCATAAGCACGCACATGTATATAAGAGCGAGTTTTATATAAAGGCAATTGTACTTTTTTTTTTTTTTTTAAGGCATCACTGCCCTGGTGGTGGGAGTAGGAGGCCCAGCCTTTGCTCCTGTGAGTGGGAATTGAACCTCCATCCCAGTGGGCCGCAGTCCCGCGCACAACCACGACGCCACCGGGGCTCAGCCCCCACCAGGGCTCAGCCCGGGCAATTGTACTTTAAGAAAACATCCCGGCCCAGTTCAGATCAAGCCCATAAGTCCAATATTAGCCCATATGTCTGACAGCAATCTACAAGGTCCTTCAGACTCACGCAACACACGCAAGGTCCAGCTTTCTTGCTGCAGCAGGGTGAGTCCATGTGGCTTCCCCCAGAGAGCCAGCATTGCCAGTCGAGTCTCTAAGACAGTGAGTGTTGCCAGTAGGAAGTCTCCAACAAATGAACTAACAGAGACTGTGTCACCGCCTCCAAGAAGGAATTACCACATCTCCCAGCAGTCTCAGGGGAAAGCCACGCCCACACAGAGGGCTGTCTCACGGGCTACCTTCAGATAGACAGGCTGGACTCCAGCCCTACACTCCTAATCTGCAAACTGACACCAGAGGGGGCGACTGCCACAGTGCTAGAGCAGATCCCCATGGAGGGAAGGCAGGACAGCGTCCAGTAGTAATTCCTATGGAATCCACACTATCTGGAACCACAGAGGCTGCTCAACTCCTGAAACTATTGCCCTAAGATAATCTTTATAAGTTAAACCAAAAATATCCTGGTAAGTCTTCTTAAGAACAAATAGTTGGTTCAATTCCAGCAGTGGGGCTGGGCCTCCTACTCCCACCCCCAGAGAGCAGTGATGCCCAAACAAACAAACAAACAAACAAAAAACAAAACTAAAAAAAAACTAAAAAAAAAGAACAAATAGTTTAGCTTAACTAATAAAAATTGTTTGCCTTGGGCTGAGCCCTGTTGGTGTAATGGTTGTGTGCAGGACTGCGGCCCACTGGCTTGGTGGTTCAAATCTAGCAGCAGCTCTCCAGGAGCAAGGCTGGGCCTCCTACTCCCACCAGAGGGCAGTGATACCAAAAAAAAAAAAGTCTTTGTTTGATTAAAAAAATTTAACAATTAAAAATATTTTAAGCAAACACAATTATTTTGTTTTGTCTTTAGCAAATTACATTTATGTCAAATGACATAAGGGTTACCATACTTAACACACTGCGGATGGATCCCGAGTTTATCTGGTCTTTAATGTGTTAACTTGTAGATGGGTTTTGGATCTCCACTACTTCCCAAGACATTGATTTTGCTGCTTGATTTCTAACTTCTTGATTTTAAAATAGCTGGTCTTTAATGTGTTAATATACAAAAATGTCTACAAATTGACAAGGCAAACCATGTCAGAAGGATGTAAAAAGCAAAATGATCAATGAATTTTCACCATCCAAAAAACTCTGCCATGAAATTGACTCTGATCCCAAATGGTGTTTCCAAGACTAAATCTTCACAGAAATAGACCTTCATCTTTCTTCCTCAGAACAGCTAGTGGACATAAGTTGAGGTTAGATGCCCAACGACAGTGACTCCTTATTTTAGAGAAATTAGTACTCTCCTACATTGCTGGAAGAAATATAAAAAAATGGTTAATCCACTTTGGAAAATCAGTTGTCCCTTTCTCAAAATGTTAAATACAGCTACCCAGCATTGCTACTGCTAGGGATATAACCAAGAGAAATAAAGCATGTGTCCACCTAAAGTACGTCTGTTTTCTGGGGCGGTTTCCCTCGGGGCTTGTTTGTCAACGCTGCAAGAATGCCCGCGGCGGACGCACTTTGTCATCAGCTAGCACAGTTTCAGAGAGGGCACAGCATCCCTGGAAAGTTCGCGACCGAAAAGGGCCATTTCAAGGGAGCAGGGGTAAAACATGTGAAAGGAATATCAGAACAGGATCGAGGAACCAGCACTGGGAGCCAAGAGCAGGAAATCCCGAGAGAGTGAAGGCCCTCAAGAGGCTCCCACGCTCACCGAGCACCCCTGAACTCGAGAAGGGTGACGGGGCAGCGGCCGGCCTGAGGAGAGGGCCGTGGTTGAGGACATTGGCTGATCTTACTGGCTGCGTTGTGGCATACCTGTGTGATGTCAAGTCTCTTCTGCCTAGTCTGTACGCCCAGGTCGACTGCCTCTAGGCCTTAGGATGTGAGCATACTCGGTTCTGGATTTTCCCATCGGTGTCTAGTCTAATTAAGTGTGCCTGATTTTTCCCCCACCCCTTAACTGTGGCACGGACAGGTAATTTTCATTTTGCGCAGGTATTAGGGCGAGAATACCCCCTTTGTCCCTATCTATCTATCTTTCATTAACATGCACACAGGTTCATAGCAGCATAATAAGAAAAAAGAGGGAAACGGCAAGTCAAATGTCCACCAAACAATGAATGGATAAATACAAAGTGGTATTAACATAAAAGAGTATTCATCACTATAAAAAGAAATTCATGCTAAAACACATAGATGTGCTTTTTACACATACTTGAAACATAAGATGACCACTGAAATCATTGTGTCAAAAAAAAATCATTGTGTCATGTCCATTGCAAAGGACTACATAGTGTGTTATTCCACTTATATAAAATATCAAGAACAGGGATATCTATAGAAGCAAAGTATATTTGTGGCTGCTTAGAGTTGTCCAGGTGAGGGGGACAGGGCTGTTAGAGGAGGGAGACCTGACTGCTAATAGATTTCTTTATGGGGGAAAAACATGCTCTAAAAGTAGGAATGATGGGACTGAGGCCCGGTGGCGTAGTGGCTGTGTGCGGGACTGCGGCCCACTGGGATGGAGGTTCAATTCCTGCTCACGGGAGCAAAGGCTGGGCCTCCTACTCCCACCACCAGGGCAGTGATGCCTAAAAAAAAAAAATTTTTTTTAAATAGGAATGATGGTTACATACTCCTAAGAGGATACTTAAAAAAAAATTGACTTCACATGTTAAATGGGTGAATTGTGTAACATGAGTTATATCTCAATAAAGTTGTATAAAAAACTTTGTAATTTGGGCTTTCAAATTGTCAGAAAATCCTAAATTACTGTTCTCAGAGCAATGTTAGCTTAATACATTCTATAGCCAGGTATACTTGGATTCTTGATTAAACCATTAAACGTCCACTTTAATATGAAGCCTCTATAATGTGGATAAATTGGCACTCCTCAATTGAGGGCATTAACTTTTACATTTTCTGTTTCATTTTAAATTTGCAAACTTAATTTTCAATTAAGTAAGGTCTCAGTCTTCAGAATTGCTAGTGCTTGGAGGCTTCTAAATTGCCTAAAATGCAACGTCTTAACTAACTCCAGGTTCTGAGGCTTCTTTTGTCATAGCCTCACTGCCTGGCATCCACTTAAATTAGGAAAGGGAGGGGAGGGTGCAGTAATCAGTGCCACAGGGCCTGACCTGTGTGCCCTCTGGAACTCAAGGTTCTTCACACAAAACCAAGAAGCCCAGGAAAAATGGTCAGACTTACCTTCTTCACTCACTCATTCAATAGTTATTGACCAAATATCAACTGAGCAGTTAGTACAGGTTATGAGTTGAATTGTGCTCCCAAAATCTGCATGGAATCCTCAAAACCCAAACTCGCTGCTGTCAAATCAATTTGGACCCATGGGGACCATACAGGGAAGTACAGAACTGTCCCTGGGGGTCTCCACACAAAGCTGTGAATCTTTATGGGATCTGAAAGCCTGATCTTGCTCCTCAGAGTGCCTGATGAGTTCGGATTTCGGACCTTGCTGTTAGCGAGCCCAATGCATAATTTACTACGCCGCCCGGGAGTCTGACTGGAATCAATAGACAGTGCCTAAATAGATATTGCCGTTAGAGAATCCGGCTTCTTTCTTGTGCTAATGAATCCACTGGTATAGAAAATTAAGGGGGAAATGCCCTCCATGCCATTGGTCAACTCTGACTTCTGAGCGGCCCCATCAGACCATGTTGAACTAAATGCTTCTTTGGATTTCCGAGACGCTTAGCTCTCCTGGAAGTAGACAGCCTCATTAGAATGGACCCCTACTACAGGATGATAGCATATGTCGTAAATCACTCAACGTTTAAAACTGTTACACTGGCAAATAATTCATGTACCATAAAATCCAATCGTTTCAATATACTCCATAGAGTTGTGCAATTAGACCGCTTGAGAGAGATGAAAAGGTGAAGCACAGGTGGGGCAACACAGAAGCCACGCCCCATAAAACTTGCCAATGAACCGAGGAGCGGAACTGAAAAAATACAAGGGCTCTGCTCCAGAACCGACAGAGAGGTCTTCCCTCTGGAGCCAGTGCCCAGTGCCATTCTGAGGAAATACAGCTCTGTTTATTAACACTACCCACCTTGGGTATTTTTGTTACAGCAGCAGTAGATGATGAAGTGTTGTTATTACGTTGCAAGGTTCCCATGAAAAGAAGATTGAAGGGGGGCTGAGCCCCGGTGGCGTAGTGGTTGTGTGCGGGACTGCGGCCCACTGGGACGGAGGTTCAATTCCAGCAGTGGGGCTGGGCTTCCTACTCCCACCACCGGAGAGCAGTGATGCCACCCCCCCCAAAAAAAAAAAGAAGATTGAAATAACCTGCTGATGCTGGGCAAGTGACAGTGGTTCCTCCCCTTAAAGGGTAGAAAAAGAAGGAAAGAAGCTCTTCTTCCACTTAGAAAGCTGCTCCCTCTTAAGTCTGTTCTGACATGAGAGATAGAGGCAAAAATAGGAGAAAAGCCCACCTTCTCTCCATCTTGCTCTATGTAACCCTGTTGAGCCACTGCGGGCAGCAGTTGTGGGGAGATAGTCCCCGCACCCCCAGCCCTGCTGCAACCACCTCTGATCCCATCGCGCCATCAGCCTGGAACTGGCCTCACCCCCTCCAGCACTGCTCCTAGGTTCTGCTTCCACTTCTGTTGGCCACCCAACAGGTACTATAATTAGTGTGTGATCTTGAAAACATACTATCTACCATGCAGAGTAAACTTATACTCTCTATTTAACAACTAGAAAGGCCTTAAAAAGATTTACCGGTTCACATCCAGCAGCAGTTCTCCAGGAGCAAGGCTGGGCCTCCCACTCCCACCAGAGGGCAGTGATGCCCCCCCCCCCAAAAAAAAACAAAAAAAAAATTTACTAACTGAGCATCATCACCAAACCGACAGCTTCTTTGTGGCTTCTCGCAGGCATGTAGTGATTTCGATATGGGACAGTTCCCCTTTCTCCTGAAATCTTTCTGCGAGTCTACTGAACTCTGTCCCTTTCCACAGTCTGAGATAATCTGACACAGAGGCCAAGTTTCCCTAGAACAGTAACTTAGAGTAGACTATCCCCAGAGACGGTTTCTCTCCACTCCTCAGCCTGGAGCCGTGGTGGGGGTGGCAGTAAGGATGAAGAAGGGCCGCCAGGGGTGGAAACGAGTTGGTTGGGTTTTCCTGCCTCTTACTGCTCCAGGGAAGTCGTGTCTTTCCTTCTCTTGGAGACACCTTCCCCATCACACCACTTTACCTGCAGGCTTCATCCACAGATCTGAGAATTGCTTCATTTCTGACCTAGATTCTGGCTTTTAGTATTAAGTCTTTTCTACACTCCCTATTGCTTCATATTCCAGCAGGAGGATTATAAACTTATCTGAAATGGTACAAATTCATTCTGCTGGCAATTCCGTCGTCTGCTGTCTGGTGTTGACAAGCAGGGCATAATGGGAAGGGTGAGCAGCCACCTGGCCTGATGCCCAGCTCAGATCAGCTAAGTTCACCTAAAAAGGACGTGAGGCTCCAACACCAACACACTGACAAGGGAGGTGCAAACGGGGGGAGAGAAATCTGGAAACATGCCCAGGGGTGATGAGGACAGTGAATTCAGCCTGAGGGGGGAACTTTCTGCCCACCCTCGGTCAGCTTGATGCCTTGTTGTCTTCTCCATAGCCCCTAAGCTCAGGGCATTCAATTTGGGCACAGGTGGAAAAAGCAAGTGAGGAACCCAGGCAGTACAAAAACTCTTTGGAAGGGAAAATTGGGAAGGACGGGGAGAATTTTTAAAACATGCGCTGCATGTTCATTGGCCAGAAATGTCGGAACCTGAGTAGACAGCTACCTGTAAACTTTGTAACATTGAACATAGAATCTTATCACTCTATCCCCACCTGCAAATGTCCTCCACTCTCTACTTCATCTCAGGCAAGCTTTTTCTCTACTCTTCTAACCATTCTTTCATGCTCTCCGCACTCCGGCTCGCCTTCCCCCGAATTACATTCTAGTCTCCAACATGCCTCACTTTCAAACCTCCGAGCCTTTGAAACATGCTGGCTTCCCATTCTTCCACGTGGAAACACCTACTGTTCTTTCCTGACTCGGGCCAAAGGCCACCTGTGATGGCTTCTGTGAGGCCCCAGTCAGCAATAGTCACTCCTGAACTCCAGTAGGACGCTATATAAATCTTCCCTTTGTCAATGATCACAGCGGTGGTTAGGGATGAAACCTCTGGGGTCAAAGAGAATTACGTTTGAATCTTGATCCTGCAGCTTATGAGGTAGCCTCCAGTCTAGACCCCAGTGATCCCCACCACCTGGTAGATCCATCCCTTCCTACACTGTACCAGATTTGGTTTCTTTGACCAATAGAATTCAACAGAAGCTATGGTACGGCTCTTGTGGTTACATTATAAAAGACGCTTCTTCTGTCTTTATCTTTTAGAGTACTGCTTTGTGTAAGGTGACCAGACGTCCCGCTTTTTAACAATTTAACAACATCCCGCGACATTTTAAAATCAAAATAAAATCTCACCGGGGGTAGTGATACCCACACACAACAAAAAAAAAAATCCAAAATTAAAATAAATTATATTACAATACTATTTTTGCGTTCTATGAAAAATTTTGTTGCTCCATATAGACCAAATTTTGGGGGGGGCATCACTGCCTCTGGTGGTTGTGGGTGCTACCCAGCGCTGCTCCTGAGAGCCGCCGCTGGATTTGAACTGCCAAACCTGCTGGCCGCAGTCCCACACTCAACCACTGACACCACTGGGGTTCAGCCCTATAGACCAAATTTTGTTTTTTTTAGGCATCACTGCCCTGGTGGTGGGAGTAGGAGGCCCAGCCTTTGCTCTTGTGAGCTGGAATTGAGCCTCCATCCCAGTGGGCCGCAGTCCCATGCACAACCACTACGCCACCGGGGCTCAGCCCTATAGACCAAATTTTTAATCAAGAACCACCCCTCTCCCCCTACTCCGGTCAATGGTGTCCCGCTTAAAATCTGGTCACTTTAGTTTGGGAGAAGTCAGCTGCCATGTTAAGCAACCCTATGGAGAGGCCCACGCAGCAAGGAACTGATGTCTGCCGATAACCAAGTAAATGAGCCTGGAAGCAGATCCACTAACCCTAGTCAAGCCTCAGATGCCCACAGCCCCAGTTAACATCGTGACTGTAGCCTTCTGTGAGTTAAAACCATCTAGATAAGCTACTGCAGAATTCCTGACACATAGAAGCTGTGAGATGAAGTGTGTTTTTGTTTTGTTTATTGTTTTGTTTTGTGGTGGGGGGGGGGGGGTGGGCATCACTGCCATCTGGCAGGAGTGGGTGGCCCAGCCTTGCTCCTGGAGAGCCGCCGCTGGATTTGAACTGCCAAGCCAGTGGACCGCAGTCCCACACTCAACCACTGTGCCACAGGGACTCAGCCTGAGATGAAGTGTTTTAAACCACAAAGTTTGAAGCTACTTTTTATACGGGTAATAAAGAATTAACTCATTTGAGAACGATGGTCATAGTCCAGGAGTTTGTCATTTTCCAGTTAAGGCTCAAATCCAGGAATCATACTAACAGTCACCCTGGACAAGGCACTTAATTCCTGTATTTTCTTACATGTGAAATAGGAAAACTGGGGCTGAGCCCCGGTGGCGTAGTGGTTGTGCGCGGGACTGCGGCCCACTGGGATGGAGGTTCAATTCCGGCTCCCAGGAGCAAAGGCTGGGCCTCCTACTCCCACCACCTGAGGGCAGTGATGCCTAAATAAAAAAAAATAAATTAAAAAAAAAAAATAGGAAAACTGAGACTAGAATAACATACCAGAAAATAGAGAGCATAACCTAGTAAAAGAATAAAAGACAATTAAGCCAGGTGCCATGAGTCTACAGTAAAAATAAAGTCAATCCTTAAGGAGCTGAGCTTTTCAGAGGGGAAAAAAAGAGGAAACTGCCCTGATAAAGGAGCTTTCCATGCCCTCAAGTGAAATAAAGATCAGACTTACTTCTAAACATGTAAGATATATGAAAACATGCCAAGTGCAGTCCAAAAAGCTTATTATTATCTCAGGTCTAGAAAACTAAGCCAAATCAGTCTAGAGCAGCAGTTCTCAACCTTCCTAAGGCCAAGACCCTTTCACTGAGTTCCTCATGTTTTAGTGACCCCCCCTCCCACCCCGCCAACCATACAACTGTTTTTGTTGCTACTTCATCACTGCCATTTTGCTATTGTTATGAATCAGCAACCCCTGTGAAAGGGTTAGTCAACCCTCAAAGGGGTCACGACCCACAGGTTGAGAACTGATGGCCTAAAGTCACTGAAAAACCTGGGGGCCTTATCTTACTCAGCATAAACTCCTTTTAAAAAAATTTTTCTGGGGGGCATCACTACCCTCTGGTGGGAGTAAGAGGCCCAGCCTTGCTCCTGGAGAGCTGCTGCTGGATTTGAATCGCCAACCCAGTGGGCCGCAGTCCCGCACATGACCACTACACCACCGGGGCTCAGCCCCAGCACAAAATCTTTTATAGCTTCCTAGACCCCAAGCCTGACACTGGAATGAAAAACACTGTGCACCAAACTACTCTCTTGCCAAAACAAAAAATGGAAAAATCAATTCTGTTGTCACACTCAATTTAGAGACCTTTTAAGAAATAAAGATAGTACACATGTTTGGGATGACACTAACGCAATGCAGCTGTTCTTAGGCATTAACACTAAGATGAATGGCACAGAAAGAAAGAAAGCCTGGAGATTGAACCTTTATTAAAAGATAATGATTTTCTAAAACCATAAAAGTCTTAGAGGACCAAGCAGGGGCAACATGGTCAGGCCTAGTTTCCAACAATGGATCATCTAATATAACGACAAAAGCACAAACAGCAAAACCCAAAATAAACAGGACCTCAGGTGAAGAAGGTGGATGGTGCCTGGCTATTAAAAGTATTATAGCTTCTGGGGTCTTAAAGGCTTGAAGTTAAAACAAGCACATCTAGCAGCATGCATGGATGAAGCATACCAGCTTGTGCAATCAGGAGTCATGGGGACTGGGTAAGAGACCTCAGAAGACACATAACAAACAAGTAAACAAGAACATATTGTTGAGAATGGAAGGGCTTAGAGCAGAGACCCAAAGCCCACTCTGTAGACAATGGAATATTCCCTCACAGAGGGGCCAGAGGGAAAGGATGAGTCAACCAGGATGCAGTAAGGCATGGATGAAACACACAATATTCCATGACCCCAACACTGCTTCTCAATTCAGACTAGACCGGAGCATGCACACAGGTATGGGTACGAGATGGGAGCTCATGTCACGTGGAATCCAGGATCAGAAGTGGGAATATCAATACCAGAAGGGTAGAGGGATGGTGGGGAGAGGATGGGAGAAAGGGGGAACCAATCGCAATGATCAACACATAACCAGACACACCCCCTCCAGGGGGAAGAACAACAGAAAACATGGGAAGGGAGAAAGCAGTCAATGTGAGATAAATAAATAATAATAATTTATAATCTATCAAGGGTATGGAAGGAGGGAAAGAGGAGCTGATTCCAAAGGCTCAATAGAAAGATGGCTACAAAAGATTGAAGGCAACAGATGTACAAATATGCCTGATGCAATTGATGATTATAAAGAGAGTAGTAGGGCTGAGCCCCGGTGGCATAGTGGTTGTGTGCGGGACTGCGGCCCACTGGGTTGGCGATTCAAATCCAGCAGCAGCTCTCCAGGAGCAAGGCTGGGTCTCCAACTCCCACTAGAGGGCAGTGATGCCCCCCCCAAAAAAATCTTTATATATGCTATATATAAATCATTTTATTGGGGACTCATACAACTCTTATGACAATCAATATATACGTCAATTGTATGAAGACCACATTTGCTGCCATCAGCATTCTTTGTTTTTTTTGGGGGGTGGGCATCACTGCCCTCTGGTGGTCGTGGGAGCTACCCAGCGCTGCTCCTGAGAGCTGCCGCTGGATTTGAACCACCAAGGCCCTGGGCCGCAGTCTCGCATTCAACCACTTACACCACCGGGGTTCAGCCCCTCTTTTTTTTTTGTTGTTCAAAGATGTGAGCTTTATGGTAGCAGCAGCAGGACATAGACACAAAATCTCAAGGAATAATCTGCAACTGTTGACTCTTTAAAGTTTCCTAGGCAACCAAGATGATTTGACTTAACCAAGCAATTTCATAAGACAGAATCTTGGTGTTAATTCTAATTACCAGTTTCAGACTAAAGAAAAGTCTATATAAACTTAGGCATTTATATGACCTGCTATGACAAGTATGCATTATAAGCATTCTCATCTTATCATCTCATATTTAGTAGTCCCACCAAATCTTGCCTTAACCCTAATCCTTTCTACTTGTGACCCCAATAAATAATTAACCAAATGATTGTTTTATAATTTCATGAGCCATCAGCATTCCTGAAACATCCTCCTTCTACCTAGGACCTCAGTAAAATGATCTTTTAATTAAAAAAAAAGAAACAAACAAATCATGTTCTTGTTTTTTGTTTTTTGGGGGGCGGGGCTTCACTGCCCTCTGGTGAGAGTAGGAGGCCCAGCCTTGCTCCTGGAGAGCTGCTGCTGGATTTGAATGACCAACCGAGTGGCCGCAGTCCCACACTCAACCACTACACCACCAGGGGTCAGCCCCACAAATAATTTTCTTTTTTTTTTTTTTTTTAATTTTTTTTTATTTTAGGCATCACTGCCCTCCAGTGGTGGGAGTAGGAGGCCCAGCCTTTGCTCCTGGGAGCCGGAATTGAACCTCCATCCCAGTGGGCCGCAGTCCCGCGCACAACCACTACGCCACCGGGGCTCAGCCCTGCAAATAATTTTCTTGCATCAAAAGTTTTTAACATGAAAAAATGAAAAGACAAGCTGACAGCTGGGAGATTATCTTCAGAAACCACATATCCAAAAAGAATCTAATGACCTGTAAAAAGACATGTAAAACTTTGAAATTTAACACAAAAACCACAAGGGGTTGAGCCCCGGTGGCACAGTGGTTGTGTGCAAATGAGGGAGATGGTGCTCAGGGCTACCATCTATTAAAGAGAAGAGGATCAGAACTACAATGTGATACCCAATCATTCTTGCTCCAAACAAAAATTAATGCACACTCACACTGTGAAGTCAATTCTCCCTCACCGTGGCCCTACAGAACAGGAAGAACTGTCCCTGTGGGAGTCGGGGACTGTAAATTGCACAGGAGCGAAAAGCTCATGCTTCTGACGCACAGGGGCTGGCGGGCGCTAACCCACTATGCCACCATGGCCTCCTCGGATGGCTAAAAGAGCCCTGGGGATGTGGTGAGGTATGTGTTGGGCTGTTAACCGCAAAGTCAGTAGTTCTAACCCACCAGCTGGTCTTTGGAAGAAGGAAGAGGCTTTCTAGTCCTGTAAAGAGTTACAGCTTTGCAAACCCACAGGGCAGTTCCATTTTGTCCGAGAGAGTCCTTAGAGTTGGAAGTCAACTCAATGGCAGAGAGTTTGTTTGTTTTTTTTTTAATTAGGAAAGTAAAAAACAGATGTTGGTGAGGATACAGGGAAGTTATAACCCTTATCTATTGCTAGTAAGAATGCAAAATGATGTAACTGCTGAGGAAAAAGGGTGGGAGGACCTCAAAATGGAAAACAGAACTACCCTGGGACCCAGCTACCCCACTCCTAGCTATATACCCCAAAGACTTGAAAGTAGATTCCCTGCAGCACTGTTCACAACAACCAAAAGGTAAAAGCAACCAAAATGTCCATCAGCGGACAAACAGATAAACAAATGTGGCTCATCTATCCAATGGAAAAGTCGCCATCCCATCGGAGAAATGAAATCTTTCAAAATAGTCCAGTATAGATAAAGTCTGAAGATATTGATACGTAAAATGGGCCAGTCACAAAGGAGAAATACTGTATGGCCTCACTCATATAAAGAGACAAGAAAATGTAAACTTGCAGAGAACAATGTTTCTTAGTGATTACCAAGGTTATGAAGGAAAGAGGGGCTGAGCCCCGATGGTGCAGTGGTTGTGCACAGGACTGAGGCCCACTGGGTTGGAGGCTCAAATCCATCAGCAGCTCTCCAGGAGCAAGGCTGGACCTCCTACTAGTACCCACCACCAGGGGGCAGTGATGCCCCCAAAAAAAATTTAAAAAAAAAAAAAAGAAGGAAAGAGGCTAACAATGATGGCAAAATCACATTAAGGGTAGGGTAGGGTTGTACAACTGATTATTCTTCTTCTTCAATAAGCTGCACACCTATAAAGAGTCAGGTTGGCAAAAGTTGCGTGATATATTTACAATGACTACCAAAAAAAACACAAAAAAACAAAAAAGGGTGGCTGCTTAAGTTTGTTTATGTATAACCAAATGGGGTTTATGTATAACCATAAAAGAGGGGTTCCAGGCTGAGCCCTGGTGGTGTAGTGGTTGAATGCAGGACTGCGGCCCACGGGGCGGTTCAAATCCAGCGGCGGCTCTCCATGAGCAAGGTTGGGTAGCTCCCACGACCACCAGAGGGCAGTGATGCCCCCGCCCCCAAAAAAAGAGGGGTTCCTTGGTTTGGAAGTTCAGGGTCAGAGTTTCATGGAACAACCCAGTAAATTGGCCTAAAAACATTTTTAGTGCTTCTGTTCTACCAGATTCCTTGTGCAGTGCCTTGAGGTTACAGGGGACCACCCACCCAAAGCCTAACAAGTGGTCGCTATTCATGTGGCCCCACAGAGGAAGGAGGAGAGTCAAGGACATGGAATATGTAGCAGGCTGAGCAAGCAGAGCTGGAGACCAATGACAGGCAACTTTTGTGCTTGCCTCGTTGAGACACTTTTTTCCATTTTTAAAATTTTTTTTAGGCATCACTGCCCTCAGGTGGTGGGAGTAGGAGGCCCAGCCTTTGCTCCTATGGAGCTGGAATCGAACCTCCATCCCAGTGGGCTCCAGTCCCGCGCACAACCACTACGCCACCGGGGCTCAGCCCTCTTTTTTCCATTTTCTATCCTCGGCTCAGCCCTTCCAAAGACAATGCTGCATTAACTGACCTGAAAGACTTTCCACTATTTTGGACTCATCTTAATCCATCTCTTCTCCGTGACTATTAAAAACAGTGTGTGTGTGAGGGTGGGGGTGGGGGGGGGAGACCAGAAACTGTGGAATACGTGAGCAAAAAAAGAATATGGAGGACGTAGCTAATAGCCTCCATGAATAACGGTCTCTGTTGCCATGAGGCCAGAAGAACTGAACGTTTTGATTGCCACAGAGTCCTAGTCAAAAGGCAGGGGAGGGCGGGGGGTGCAGAACAGAGTCTCACATTTTCACAGATTCTAGATTTTCTGGAACCAAACAGGGTGAATCAACTCCTGAAACTACTGGCCTAAGATCATCTTTAAACTTTAACCAAAAATAAATATCTTTTCTTTCTTTCTTTCTTTCTTTTTTTTTTTTGTGGGCATCACTGCCTCTGGTGGTCGTGGGCGCTACCCAGCCGCTGCTGGATTTGAACCGCCAAGCCTGCGGCCTGCAGTTCCGCACTCAACCACTTACGCCACCGGGGCACAGCCCCAAAAATAAATATCTTAAGTCTTTTTAAAACCAAATAATAATTTAGCTTAACTAGTAAGGCAGAGTTGTCTTGAACATTACGCCTATTTAAGAACTATCTATGGGTTGAGTCCCGATGGTGTAAGTGGTTGAGTGTGAGACTGTCGCCCATGGGCTTAGTGGTTCAAATCCAGCGGCGGCTCTCAGGAGCAGCACTGGGTAGCTCCCACAACCACGAGAGGGCAGTGATGCCCCCCCCAAAAAAAACAAAAAACAAAAAAGAACTGTCGATATGGGATCAAATTAACTACATCAAAGATTATTATTGCTGATGTCCAAATGGATCTTGGCTGGAAGAAAAAAATACCAGAAAGATTTACATGTGTTTCATTGACTATGCAAAGGCATGCAACTGTGTAAATCATAACTGTAGGAAACTAACACTGAGGGAAATATGGCAAAGACTATATCCCTAACTTGTAACAGAGAGAATCTGAAAAATGAGTTCTACAGGTAGGAAAGCCTCCACTTTGCTAACTGATAGAGAAAAAGTACATTATCCTGCTTTAGAATTTCACTCCTACAGATTTTCCCCTTACCAGCTACGCTGCCTTTAACCCATGGCTGACTGCTGTGTAGCCACAGCTTTAACTACAGAAGCTAAAGACATTCTTTTGCTACATCTTCCCGCCATGCCACCCAACTCCCTTCACGCCCTCCCCTTAAAACAGGCATTAGGTTTCCTCCCCTATGTACTCAGAGACATTGATGCAGCTACCACCCACCTTGTGGCCCATGCAACTACTGAACAGGCAGGTCTGAGGTTCCTATGAATGTCCCAGGTAAGAAACGCTTGCTACTTCTCTCAGTTCCACATGGCCCATCAACAGGGGCTGAGGTAAGCATGTTACCATAAGACCTGTCTGACTCCTTTATTTCTCTCTCGTTCCTATCTTTCTTATCCTCTATGACTTTACTATAATCTCTATATATTAGTGCCATCCAATTGTGCTTACTGGTCCTCCAGTTGTCGGAGGCTGCTTTTCTCTGACATAGCAAATTTTTGGTGGCTTTGAGAAGAAAGGAAGTTCCAGAACACTTCACTGTACTCCTGCAGAACTGGCCTATAAATCAAGACAGTTGTATGAACGCAACAAGGGAATGCTACATATTTTAAAAGCAAGAAAGGTGTGTATCAGGGTTGCAATCTCTCATCTTATTTTTCTTCGTAAGCCATTTTATTGGGAGTTAATAGCAATATACTTATTCAATCTGTATGCTGAGAAAATAATTAGAGAAACTGGCCTAAAAGAAGAATGTGGCAACAGGGATTGGAAACAGGCTTAATAACAACCTGTGATGTGCATATGAAGCAAACCTGCTCGCTGAGAATTAGGACGTGAAGCACTCACTGATGAAGACCAAGGATCACAACTCAATGTAAAGAAAACAAAACTGCTCACAACATCATTCTCATCTGGAGAAAAGATGAGACTTGTCAGGGGGGTTGTCTTACTTGGATCCACCGTCCATGCTCATGGAAGCAGCAGTCAGAAGGTCTAACCACACGCCGCACGAGACCGCTCGAGAGCGTTGAAAAGGAAGGCTGCTACTTTGAGGACTGAGGAGCGCCCGAGCCAAGTCGCGGATTTGCCGTGCAGGGTGGACAATGAATGAGGAAGACAGAAGAGGCAGTGATGCGTTTGCATCATGGTGTTGGTGAAAAGTAATGAAAGTACTCTGGAATGCTATGTCAGACAGGGTTCTCTAGAGGAACTAGACGTTGGCGCAGTAAGTCTGCCTATCACAAATGCTAAGAGAACAAACAAACTGTGCTTGCCTGCAGTCCTGCCCAAATGTTCTTTAGAGACAAGGATGGGAGACTTCAACGTGTACTTTGGGCGTGTCAGGAGATCCTGTGCTGGAAAGGGACAGCATGCTTGGGAAAGTAGAGGGGCAACAAACGAGAGGCAGGCTCTCGACAGGCCGGGCACAGTGGTGGCCACAATGGGCTCCAGCGGAAGGAGGACTGTCAGGCTGGCGAGGGACCAGGCAGTGTTTTGCTCTGCTGTTCAGAGAGCGTCAGAACCGACTTGATGTCACGTGTCCTTTTCCCCCTGCTGGTGAGATGTGGAATTTCAAGCCACACATTGCTTCCTGACACTTCTCCCTAGCCCGGAACGTGTTTTCCTTGAAGGGAAGTACACAGAGCAATCTGTGACTGTACAATTTCCTGCCGCTCCATTCTCTAAAATGGCTCTGCTGACATGAAATGAACCATGGTACTTACATGTAGAGATCCATAGGAAACTCCTTCATCATGTGTGTTACAATAAACTCCACCATCAAGTCTGCAAGTGGAAAGGAGGAAAATGTGATCAATCAGCAGGTCTCTGAGTGGGAAGAAAGACTGTGAGTCCACCTTCCACTCAAGCGGTGTGGGCCCCACTAACCACCTCTGTCTCCACCTGATACTTTAAAGGTATCTTTTTTTTTTGGGGGGGGGGCGGGGGAGGGCATCACTGCTCTCGGGCAGTGGGAGTAGGAGGCCCAGCCCCACTGCTGGAATTGAACCTCCGTCCCAGTGGGCCGCAGTTCCACGCACAACCACTATGCCACCGGGGCTCAGCCCTGGTATCTTTTTCTTAATTTATCTACTTTATTTTATTTTATTTTTTTATTTAAAGGTATCTTAGAGAAGACCCATTGTGCAACCCAGTCATCACCTGCCACCTGGAAGTAACAAGAAAATTACCTCACTCCCCTACTTCCATCAGAATGTCTTAGCCTGTCAATAAACTTAGTTACAAGGCAGATCTCATTGTACAGATCTCTCACACCAGGGCACTAATGCAAAACGCCGGAGGGAAATCACACTCTGAGAACAGAGCTCTGTCTGAGGCAAGCAGAGCAGAAATTATGGATCACATCTGTGTAACCAGAGAGGCAGCGAGAGGTCTGTCAGTCTACCTCATCTTGCCATCACACTCGCTTTGACAGACAGTGACTGAAATGGTTTGTGGGGTTCTGGGTCAATAGAGACTTATTATATAGTCTTAATTGCTGTTTCTAAAATCAGGTGCATTTAGGAACCAGGGTGGAATATCTAAGTGAGCAGCATTTGAAAGTTCAGAGAACTCCCTTGAGGAAAAGGCAGCATTCTGGGCAGACCAAAGTAGCCAAGAGACAGCCCTCTGCCCATCCGCTTTCTCGGCCTCCTCCAAGTGTTACGTCCTCAGGGGAAGTCTGCATTTCTCAACCTTGAACGCTAAGCCTCCAGACCAGCTGACTCGTCACTCTGGGCCAAGAAAAGTCAAAAAGAATCTGAAATCTTCATCAAAAAGGAGATTTTCTAACAAATATAAATGATGCATCAGGCTTAGTCACAGACATTTGTCTCCTGGGAAAGATGTGTCTTTCCACAACCGTGCCCACTTATTGACAACTTGTTCCTTGGAGTTGTTTTGCCAAACCAAACGATAAAAACCCAACTTCTTAGGTCAGAGAAGGAACAAAACTAGTAACTTCTTCTCAGAGGAAGAAACTTATCAGTCGGGATTTATCCTTCATCTTAAATCCTGAAAAAACTGCAGCAAGTAACTTGGAAAAGAAAATGACCGTTTCGATGATACTCACCTAGTACTGCACACACCAAAGGTCGACACGGAAGATTCTTGTCGGCTGCCTTCTTCCTGTGTCTCATGGGCTTCACACACAAACAAAGAGGATGTGAGTGGACACCTGAACCACCCTGCAATAGCTGCTCAGCACTTCTCTAGTGGGAATGCAATCGCTCTCGGACAAAGAGCAGCTCTGGCAAAGAGGCTACTGCCTCCTTCTGCTTTTCAGTGGGGGGAGCAGGGTGGGACCAGGAGGGCTTGCATTTGATCCTCCCTCATCAAGGCAGGCTCTCACACAGATACCATTCGCAGCAAGGCGGCAGCCCCAAAGTGCTCTGGAGCACGCTACAGAAGGAAAGCCGTTGTTTTTCCTTTTACTTTGTTGAAGCGAGTGACATCACTAACAATAAGAGAGGTACACTGGTATTTTTTCTTTGATGGCAACCAGTGTGGGAGCAGCAACCAGAAACAAAAGAAACTTTCCAACATAAACTTTTCATATGTGATTTTTGAACACCCCTCCATGGGTTAGGAAGTTCCCTAAAACTACATGCTTTATTTCTTCCAACTCTCGGATCAATAAAAGCAGTATCTATGATTAACCAATCAAAAAATCTCCCCACCCCCCACCCCCCAAAAAACTTACTACATCTTCAAGACAAAAGGTTTAGGCTCATCCCCTTATTGAAACCTGCGTTTTAAATCCGTTTTCAATTTTACTGTCATGAGTATCAAGCTGCAGATTGTGCCAGCCTCTCTTGAGTAAGGGAGAGCTTCCTCATAACATGAGAACACTCAACACCCCAGCCAAGTCCGAGCCCTCACTGTCGCGTTTCCACCCACCTTTGTTCAAGCTGAATCAATCTCATCCTCCCTTCAGCCCCTGCCCGTGCGCGTGCACGCGTGCGCACACACACACACACACACACACACACACACACACACTTTCCTCTACGGGGGTGGGGGTGGGGGGGGGAGATGCAAAAGTCACACCTACCATTCTATGTAAGTTTACTCGAAAATTCATGTTGTCATCATGTAGAAATGCATTGGCATACTGATCCTAATAAAAATAAAAAATGCAGAGAAAAAGCAAGGTGTGAGAGCGACACTTCAGAAACTCAGTTTGTAAATGACCACGCTGCCTACAAATCCTGGGGCTTTCGGAACGATTTTCAGGGATCAGCTGGAAAGCTCCTGGGATGTGCCCTGAGCCTTTATGCCAAACTCTCCTTAAGCCAGGAGATCTTACTTAGTTATAACTTCCAGTGTGTCTAACTGGTCAAAGATCTCTAAGTAAATTACAAATGAGAAAAATTAAGACACAGGGACTTGAGGCAAATGCTCAGAGGAATCTATTTTCCTAGCTCCCTTCCTTCCCATCTGCCCACGGTGCCCGCTCTGTCTGTGACAGCTTGAAGAGTCTCAGAGAGTCCGCAGGCTGCACATGCGGCTCTGAGAAGAAGGAAGGTCTGCTGGGAATGGGCTCAGTGCAGCAGGGAAGAAGCGCTACACAGGCTGCGTGGCAGCAGGCGAGACCCTGCCTATCCCTGACTTTGCTGGAGATTGATGGAAAACTCAAAGCCGCTCACAGGGATTGGTAATAAACATCCCTGGCCCTTTCCCAACACCTTTTGTGAAGGTCTGACATGCCTACCAACTCCAATTACTCGGGACTGCTACAATCGGGGAAAAACAACTCCTGTAAAGCTTTTCTTAGAAAGCTTTTTGAAAAGCAATTACGAGGCCCCCTGCTAATAAGCAGCTCTTCTAGAAGCAGCTACCCCTCGCCTTGTGAGAAACAGGTCATCTTTTCACAGGGAAGGTAACGGGCGAGACTGAGAGAGATCTCGGCTTCCAGAGAGACAACCCATCCTGCTCTGTCTGGAGAGAGAGAAAAGGCTAGAGAGAAGTGGACAGGAGGAACCGCGGCAATCGTGCGGGCTCGAAACTGACTCAAGCTCTGCCACGGAGATCCAGGTGAGCCAGCCTCGTGAAACCAACCCAGGGAGCCTTGCTATGAAGCGCCCTCACCCCCTGCCCCACAGCAGTCCTTGTTCAAAATGCAGCCAGCCAACTTTACGGCGCCTGACGCTCCCCTCTGGGGCTCTCTCCGCTCTCCCTAGAGCCGCGGTTCTCAACCTTCCTAAGGCCACAACCCTTTCACACAGTTCCTCATATGGTGGTGGCCCCCTTCCCCCCCCCCCACCATAAAATTATGCTTGATATTACTTCATCACTGTCATTTCGCTACTGTTATGAATCGGGCGACCCCCGTGAAAGAGTCGATGGACTCCCAAAGGGGTCATGACCCACAGGTTGAGAACCGCTGCCCTAGAGGTTCTCTCTGAGTTAGAATCAAGTCGGTGGCTGTGGCTTTGGCTTTTTGATTTCCTAAACAGGATGCCAGAGGCTCCTTTTTTTTCAATTTGCTAAAGGCAAAAGATCCAAAATGGGCAGGATGCACCTCTCCACCGCCTTAAAGGGTATACCATATATACTCAAGCATAAGCTGACCTGACTATCAGCCGAGGCACCTAATTTTACCCCAGAAATTGCATAAAAAATGTGAACACCAGGCTGAGCCCCGGTGGCGTAGTGGTTGAGTGTGGGACTGCAGCCCACTGAGTTGGCAGTTCAAATCCAGCAGCAGCTCTCCAGGAGCAAGGCTGGGCCTCTCACTCCCACCAGAGGGCAGTGATGCCCCCCCCCCCACCAAAAATAAATGTGAACACCAGCCTGTGTGATCATGAGGTGCTGATGGGACCAGGTATCTACGACCCAGAGTCAAACCATACCCAAGGAGAATGAGCGGCGACCCAATGCCCATCAGCAGATAATCGGACAGCCCCTTACAGAGGGGTCACAGGGAAGAAATGAGCCAGTCAGGTGCAGTGTCACACACAACTTTCCTCCAGCTCTTGGGTGTTTCCTTCCCCCCACTAGCATGACTTCAAGTCTTAGAGCAGAGCATGCACACTGTTACCGAGAAGAGCCCGAAACACAGGGAATCCAGGATAGATAAATCCCTGAGGGGGCTGAGGCCCGGTGCCGTAAGTGGTTGAGTGCCGGACTGCAGCCCGCGCGCTTGTCAGTTCAAATCCAGCGGCGGCTCTCAGGAGCAGCACTGGGTAGTGTCACGATCACCAGAGGGCAGTGATGCCCAAAAAACAAAACAAAAAACAAAACAAAACAAAAAAAATCCCTGAGGGTCAACAAGGAGAATAGAAATACCAGGAGAATTAGGGAAGGGTGGGGGAGAAAAAGAGGAACTCAATCACAAGGATCAACCTAACACCCCCTTCCAGGGGGACAAATAACAGAAAACTAGGTGAGGGATCAAGGCAAATGATGTAAGATATGGAAAAAATAATCTATAACGTATCAAGAATTTGTGAGAGAGGGTGGACGGGGGTGGGAGGGGGGAAGAAATGGGGAGCTGATATCAGGGACTCAAGTGGGAAGAGAATGCTTTGAAAACGATGATGGCGGCATATGTGCACATGTGCTTGACACATTGGAGGAATGTATGGATGCGATAAGAGACCTAAGAGCTCTCAATAAAAGTATTTAAATAACCCCCAATAAAATCATTTTTTAAAAAGTATTTAAATAAATAAATTTTAAAAACTATATGAAGGGACAAAAAAAGTAAATGTTTAGAAAATAATGATGGCAACATATATAAAAATATGCTTGATGCAACTGATAAATGAATTGTTATGAGTTGTAAAATCCCCAATAAAATGAATTTTAATTAAGAAATAATAAATAATTTTGTAATGTGCTGAAAAACTCAGCTTATACTTGAGTATATACAGTAACTATCTTGTTTTAAACTCTGAGGAGTCAGAATTTGCCAGTTTTTAATTGGAGTCACTGTCACGTCACAATTCATTACTAATTTACCTAATAAACATTATTCAATGGGTCTTTACAATGTACCCGACCCAGAGAATACAGTGCAGAGGAGACACAGTCCCTGGGGCAGGGCTCTTGTCCTGATGGGAGAAGACAGATAATTCCAAGAAGAAAGACTTTCTCTCCCCAGACTGAGGACCCTGCAGTCCAGAGACAAGAACTGGGGTGGAATGTCAGGAGGAGAAAGCAGTTTATCTGAGGGCAGCTAACATCAGAGGACGTACCTCAGCAATACATGTGAGGATAATCAGACAGAGCTTGCCACTGTGAAGCCGGTGCTCATCTGTAAAAAAAGGGAATAGATAAACTCTTCTGTATAAATCATCCAGACCATGTTCCTAAAGAGAATACAGATTAAATAGAACACCCCTGCTTTCTCTCCCCTCAAAATCCATGAGTGACTATCAAGAGACTACTGGACCACCTCTTGCTCCCCGTAAGACTTTATCAAGTATCCTGGCAGTAGGTTGAATCGCTGACTAGCTTCCTGAGGGCCATCTCATCCCTGAAATGGTTCCTGATGTCATGATTCAAGTCACTTTCAAACTAACCACCCCTTTCGCTAGGTTTAGTTAGGTCCATTCTCTTTCCCAGCCCTTCCCAATTACTACACCCAAGGACTACAAAGTTTGGAAAGGCTTCGTGACTGTTGGTAGCCAACCAGCGAGCTGATCAAAGAGAAATGAGAAATTCTAACAGGAGGCTCGGGTCCAATTCAGCCTTCGCCCTGTGCTGTGCTTCGTTGCTCGTGGCCTGGAAAGCTATGACCTTTTGATCGCTGTTCTTCTGGCCAAGCTACTCACCCAACGAACAGTTTGTGAACTGAACATATGGCAGGGACTATGCCTCTGGTGCGTGAGATGCTGAACGGCTGACCGACAAGGCCAGCAGTCCACATCCACCAAGCCGTCGGTGGGAGAAAGAGGAGGCTGTCTGCTCCACAACAGGTTCACAATCTCGAAAACGATTGCACCAGGTTCTCTGTAAGTTGGAATCGACTCAATGACAGTGCTGTTCTGTTTGTTCTTACGCTAGGTGACAAAGATACAGTTCTGAACTAAACAGACAAGGTCTTTGGTCTCCCAGAATTCACACTCAGTGTTTTATAAAGGACAGAGGCAGCCCAACTACAGAGCAAGAAAAAGCTAGTCTGCTGCTGCCAACTGCCCAAACCACCGAAGCTTATTTACTATGCAGGAACTTCATGAGATGGGGAAAGAGGGTGGCTAGAGTGGAGGGGGAGGACCACACCAGCATATCCAAAATGGACAAAGAGCTCATGCCATTTTAAATGAGCTAGGACGAGATCCAGCTTGTAGACCAGAAAGTATATAAATAAATAAATGTCCTATGAACAGAGTACGGGCAGCGTACTCACCCAGACATTTATTTACCTGCTTCTTCATCAAAAGCTAACTCTATCAACCTAAACTTGACAATCAGAAGAGTCAGGGCAAGATCTAGTTTTGAAATACATCGTCCTCAGAGAAATGCAGTGAAAAAAGAAAAATGGGGCAATACACTATTGGAATATCCTACCCAGCGTTCCCTAGAGTTTAAACCAGAGCCTCGAGCAGGCAGGAGAACATGAAAATAGCCCTGTCCTCTTCTCCACGGTCACAGAATTTCTCTGGCACTCATCTTACATCTTACTTTCCCCCAAAGCTGATAAGCAACTCCCCCAAAAAAGTCTGAAACTATTGCTCCATTTTTTCTTTTTTTGGGCATCACGGCTCTCCGGCGGTGGGAGTAGGAGGCCCAGCCCCACTGCTGGAATTGAACCTCCGTCCCAGTGGGCCGCAGTCCCGTGCACAACCACTACGCCACTGGGGCTCAGCCCCTGCTCCATTTTAAGAAACAAAAAAAATTCCATAAGAAAATTGTTTCGGGGCTGCGCCCCAGTGGCGTAGTGGTTGAATGTGGGACTGCGGCCCATTGACTTGGCGGTTCAATCCAGCAGCAGCTCTCCAGGAGCAAGGCTGGGCCTTCCACTCCCACCATAGGGCAGTGATGCCCCCACCACCACCCCCCAAAAAAAAAACTGAAAAAAGAAAATTGTTTCCAAAAAGGCCTAATTCCTTTATAAACATGCTTTCCATTCAGAGACATACCAGAAGACAATGAAAAGCTGCTTCAATCATACCACCTAGATAGCAGAATTGCTCAGAAAAACTTTAAGCTTATGCACAAACACACAGGAGTAAACTGTCAAAAATTGTTTGCCTGACGCCTTTCTTACTGGCGGAGCTCCTTGAGAGCTATACCACCAGCGTCAGGCGAGCCCAGGGGGAAAAGGCTCTAAGAGTGAAGCTAAGTCAAGGAAATGATCAACACGAAATGCTAGAGACCAGACGGGACTGGAGGGATTGATTGGAAAGGGACCCAAAGGAAGCTTCCAAAGGATTAATAATGTTCTCGTTTGTGAAGGTGGGTGGTAGGTTCACATATGCTCATTTTATTATCATACTTTATAACTTATGCTTATTTATCACATGTGTTATCAGCTTTATACTAACCACATCTAGTAAATGTATCTTTTTGTAGGTATCAAATGACGGCTATAGAATAAAGAAGAAAGAAATAATGTTTGAGCAGGGGGTAGGGGTCAGGGGAGCAGAGCCAAGAGAAGTTGTTTTTACTGGCCCTAAAAAGATGAGCTCCAAGGCCTGGAGCAAGGTGGGAGTTTAACAGACAAGCAGAATGCGGCACAGGCAACACTTCTGAAAGGAACTCTTTGTCATCTGTGCCCATTCTTGCTTCTTGCCACTTTTAGCAAACTGGCAAGGCCTGCCCCAGCCTGAGTTTAGACATACTGTCTTGAGCTCACCCAATCAGAGCTCCTCCCCCCAGTTTTGCCTTCCATTTTTATGGATAGTAAAGTGACCAGGAAAAAGGGGTTTATTAACGCTAAAAATGAATTCCAAGGGCCTCAATTCACTGTGACAGCAAGCACAGCTAAAAGTTCATTCTCTCGGTGCACTTTCCTCTCCTCCGTGGTTGCTGCAGCATTTCTACACAAGTCAGAGGTAACCATTTCCACGGCGGGAGCAAGGGCCCCGGGAAACTCTGATACACCAGAGTCTTGTTATCGCCGTGCCTGCCAGCTCACACTTGTCAAGTCTCAGAGGTTCAGCCATCTTTGCAGCTCCCAGCGGACTGTTTTGTTACATGTTTGTGACTTGGGCTACTTGCATCTATCTCATCTCTGAACTGAGCTGTCTTTCTCGAAATAGCACACTTGAGGGACACAGGATAAGATTAA
This sequence comes from Nesogale talazaci, assembly GCA_004026705.1. Classification (NCBI taxonomy): domain Eukaryota; kingdom Metazoa; phylum Chordata; class Mammalia; order Afrosoricida; family Tenrecidae; genus Nesogale; species Nesogale talazaci. Next base: position 28,590 of record PVJH01016318.1, read on the forward strand.
AAAAACCAACCCAGAAACCTAAGGATGCAAGACAGAAGTCTCCCCAAGCTATTCCAGGACGTCTTAGCATACCAGGGCTCAGATGACCACCCAGGCTCCGTTCAGCCCTAGCAAATTTTCATCCCCGTATTCACCCTTTAGCGCTCCTATCTCTGTGCTTAAAAATTCCTTTTCAAGGGGTGGGAGCTCACAACACACAGAATCCAGGAACGGGATGGGAATAGTGATACCAGAAGGGTAGGGGGAAGGACGGGAGAGGAAGGGAGAAAGGGGGAACTGATCACAATGATCAACACAACCATACACCCCTTTACAGGGGGAAGAGCACCAGGAAACACGGGGGAAGGGAGACAGCGTGGATGTGAGAGATGAAAATAATAACAATGTATAATCAATCTGTCAGGGAGGTGGGGGGCGCGTGGAAAGAGCTGATATCAAGGGCTCAATAGAAAATGTCTAGAAAAGAATGAGGGCAATAGCTGTACAAACACGCCTGATTCAAGTGATGTATATAGATTGTGATAAGAGTTGTACGAGGCCCCAATAAAATGATTTTAAAGAAAATTCCCATATTTCTCCTCCCTCCCCAGCCTCCCCCCACGAATCCTTAATAATCTACACCTTGTTATTGCTTTTTCATATCATACACTGTTCAAATATGGGGAGCTGGTGCTGCGGGCCTAAGTGGAGGGAGGATGTTTTGAGAGTGATGATGGCAACAAGTGTGCAAATGTGGCCTGCATTCAATTGATGTATGTATGGATCGTGATGGGAGGTGTATGAGCCCCCAATAAAGTGATTCATTTAAAAAAAAAGGGAGGCCTACTCCCACCACCTGAGGGCAGTGATGCCAGAAAAAAAAAAAAGTTAAAAAAAAAAAGAGGGGGGGGGGAAAGAGGAGCTTTTACCAAGGGCTCAAGTAGAAAATACTTGGAAATGAGGATGGCAACATTTGTACACGTGTGATGATACAAATGATGTATGGAATGTTATAAGAGCTGTAAGAGCCCCCAATAAAATCATTAAAAAAAAAAAAAGATCTTTTCAACCCAAAGCCCCCAAATCTTGGTCTTTCTCTGCTACAGGACTCTAGCTTTATATATATTTTTTCTTTATATTTTTTTCTTGCTTTATATTTTCTTTTTTTTGTTTGTTTTTTGTTTTGGGCATCACTGCCCTCTGGTGGAAGTAGGAGGCACAGCCTTGCTCCTGGAAAGCTGCTGCTGGATTTGAACCGCCAACCCAGTGGGCCACAGTTTTGCACTCAACCACTACGCCACTGGGACTCAGCCCTCTTTTTCTTTTTTTTTTTTTTATCATTTTACTGGAAGTTCTTATAGATATCATATCATTCCACAGTTCAATCACATCAAGCAGGATTGTACAATTACCACCAGTTAGTTTCAAAACATTTTTTTTTCTTCTTGAACTCCTTGATATCAGGTCTCCTTTACCCGCTTCCACCACCACTCCTGTCCCCCCCTCCCCAACCTTTATTTATTCAGCCGCAGCTTATACCATCCCATGTATCCATTCACATCAATTCTATTGTGCACGCCCCTTGAGTGGGGTTATACAGCCATCAATGCTTCCCCTCCTTTCCCGCACCACATCCCACTCCCTCAGGGAACCATTTCTCCTGTTTCTGTTTCTGAACGGTTATCTATCTTGACTTTCATGTACCCAAGGATCTTAATTATCAAATGAACATTCTTAAGTCTAACATGACTACAGAGGTAAAGCAAACAAATACCAAAATAGTAAGGGAATGAAATATTAAAGAACTAGAGGACAGTTATGTTTCAACGGTTCTGTACTGCATCTTGGGTTTATCAGCCCTTCCATGCAGCCCTTCTGAGAGGGACTGTTCGATTATCTTGCAGGTGGGTTTGGGGTCTCTGTTATTACATTCCCACCTCTTTACATCAATTTAGTTGCTTGGTTTTGAACTTCTGATACCTTTTCCCACAGATACCCCAGGATCACACAGGCTGGTGTGCTTCTTCCCTGTGGACTTTGTTGCTTCCCTGCTTGATGGTGTCTTATTTGACTACACACCTTTTAAGACCCCCAGACACTTTATCTTTTGACAGGCACCATCAGCTTTCTTCACCATATTTGCTTATGCACCCATTTTGTCCTCAGTGATTTTGTCAGGTCAGTAAATAAGATACAGCGCCACATTATTAGAACAAACTGTTCTTGCACTGAGGTAAGATTTAAGTAGAGGCCCAAAGTCCAACTGCTTCCTTGTTGCAATTGCATTTATATAGATATATAAACAAATATACCTTTACTTAAGTATTTATATATTTACATATATATCAGGGGTTTTTTTTTGGTTTCTTTCTTTCTTCTTTTCTTTTTTCTTTCCTTCTGGCACACTATCATGTTTATCCATTGCTCACCTCTCAGTAATTCCTCTCAGATACAATTCTGTTGATCAAACACACAGGTTCTTGTTTTCAGCTCAATTTTTAATTCCAGGGAACTCACCCACCAGAAACCAAGTATGATCATTATATGCTCTTTCTCATGTATACTTTACCCCTAAAGAACGTGTAATTTACACCGGATGAGCCCCGGTGGCGTAAGTGGTTGAGTGCGGGACTGCGGCCCGTGGGCTTGGCGGTTCAAATCCAGCGGTGGCTCTCAGGAGCAGCACTGGGTAGCGCCCACGACCACCAGAGGCAGTGATGCCCCCCAAAAAACAAAACAAAAAAATAAACCACCTCTCAGAGAAAGTACAGTGGCAAAAACAATAGTTGTTTTAGCAATTTTGCTTCAACATTGGTCTAGTTCTGTTTTGATTTATAATTATCTGGGAATCTGAAGCTTGTCCATGGATAATTTTCTCCATGGAAAAATTATTTTTCATAATTTTTAAACATTTTTCCCATAATTTAAGAGCCCAAACTACACAACTATTCTGCTCCTAAAATAAGATTTAAAGATTCTTCTTTCAACCAACTAAAACCAAATCCACTGCCAGCAAGCTGATTGTAATTCAGAGGAGCTTCCAGGACAAAGGAAAGTTCCCCCGTGGGGCTTCCATGACTGTAATCTTGACAAAAGCAGACTGCCACGTCTTCCTCCCCTAGAGCAGCTGGTGGATTCAAACCACCAAAGGTCCGGTCAGCCGAGTCCTTAACCATTGTGCCACTCGGGTCCTTTCTTCCTTCACAGGAGTTTATCAAGGACAACGACACATCAGACAGCAGCCAGTGATGAACGCCAGGGAGCTTAATTACAAATGACTTCCGCTTTCTAAATTAACCACTGCAGGTATATTTTAGTGCTTAACAAGTAATATTTCAATTATCTTTGTAATTAAGAGGGGGAAAAAAAGTTCTTCTAAAAGAAAGAAGCCCACTGAAACAAACTGTAGGTACCAAAGAAAACAATCCTCAAAAGTGTCATCAGCCTCCCTTCCCAGGCTGCCAGCTCTGACACCACCCCAGAGTGGCCTTTCCCCACAGTCACGGCCAAAGTGCTAAATTTGGGAGCCTATTAACGGACAAGCTGAGTGAGTGAGAGTTGGGATGGCCGTTGGCCGCCATAATTTCCAGTGGGTCTATGTCGTCAACATAGTGAAGATGTTGTAGAGTACAAAAAAGAGAAGGGTGGGAATGAACTACGGAAATACTACGCTCTACAGTATGTTCTAAATAGTGATGACGGCGGACCTCTAGATTCATTGATCTTTTCATTATGTGACAGAGAAAGCAAATATGAGACTATGTAACAAGAGTACTATTCTATTGCATTATTAAATGAAAAATAATTTCCATTTTCTAAATGTTAGGTGTAAGTTTTTAAAAATATCAGTTATAAAAATATCTGCGGGGCTGAGCCCCGGTGGCGTAGTGGTTGTGCGCGGGACTGCGGCCCACTGGGAGGGAGGTTCAATTCCAGCTCCACAGGAGCAAAGGCTGGGCCTCCTACTCCCACCACCAGAGGGCAGTGATGCCCCCCCAAAAAAAAAACAAAAACAACAACAACAACAACAACAACAAATATCTGGGGCACAACTAGGGAAATCTAACTATGAACTGAAGTATCGTTCATTTTCTTAACTTTGATTGTAGTATTCCAGGTATCTAGAAAAATGTCTTTAATTTTAGAAAATACATGAAGTTGGGTGGTATGGGCAACTTCCTTTAAAATTATTCCGCCAAAATAAGGACAGTAACGGCTGAGCCCCGGTGGCGTCAGTGGTTGAGTGCGGGACTGTGGCCCACGGGCTTGGCGGTTCAAATCCAGTGGAGGCTCTCAGGAGCGGTGCTGGGTAGCTCCCATGACCACCAGAGGGCAGTGATGCCAAAATAAATAAATAAATAAAGACAGTAACAATGCACAGAAAAAAATTAGAGACAAATCAAATATGGGAATGTGGTAACAAAGATACAGCAAATTATTGTATGACCCTTTCAACTTGTCTGTCTATCAACATTTTTTACTTCCAGGAAGTCTTAAAATTGGGGGCATATACCAAGTCTCTTCCCAACCCTTTCTCACTCGTAGCCCAACTATTCCATTACATTACCACTAAGGAAGAACAGAAAACCAGGCATAAAGAAAAAACAACTCAGACTTTTCCAACATTCAGCCCTCCCACATCTCCTCCACATTTCTGGGATGGGAGTTGACACTTCTACGTGTTAAGGCACACAGTTCCTCTGAACCTCACCTCTTCCTACTGTACTTCCACCAACAGGTCCTCTAATTCTCACCACAAGCTGATGCTTTCGGTTATTGTCCTCAAAAGGGAATTCCCTGAAGCTTGCTAATCCCACCCACTTCCCACACAGAAGAGTTTTTGCATCTACTTACCCAGCTCTGCTAAGACGACTTGCTAATTTTTGTAGAGACCATTATTTTCCCCTGTTCTATTTTTGAGCACGCCCCCTCCAGCTCCAGGTTTTCCCAACACCCCCCAATTACCATCTGGCAGTGAGAAATCACTGTTCTCCAGCAATCAGGACCGTCACCCTGCATAGAAGGCCCCCAGGGTTCATTCTCTCAAGGCTTCACAGTGTTAGCACCATTCTTTGATTCCAATTCAGCGACTGCCCACGATACCGCCTCCTCTCTGAGCCCACAGAGTAGCACGTCTTACCTTTGGTGTCCTGCATGACAATTGAGCTGTACTTTAAGAAGGTTATCAGTAGGTTACTGGTCTGTACATCTGCATCCAGTGGGAGTTCCACAGAACTTATAACTGGAATAGAACAGATGAAATGCACTTAGCCTGTAACATATTCCATCTAACACTTCTACCCACATAGTCAACTTGCCAGTAGACATGAAAAAAAAAAAATCACTAAATAACCTTTTTCCCCAATAAAGGGAGGACCAGATGCCTCTCATAAAACCTGTATCTACTCCTCATAGGCCTCTGAGACCCTTTCTACTCCCCAGATGAAAGCAAATGATCTTCTTCTAGATCCAGGAGGACCATTCTCCAGAAAAGTCCTGGATTCCTGTAGACTATGAAGAGCTTACTGATTTCACCTTCTGCTCCTAGGAACCTTGAGAAGTTTGGGGCCTTTCTTAAAAGCACTGAGATTTGCACTCAAAGGCATGATCTTTATTGAATATTAATAAGCCTTGCTTCAATGAGCCTTCAACTTAAAATAAATGAAAATTGCTTCCTAATAAGGAGAAAACATGCTCATTTTTGAGAACAAGCCTTTAGGTTGGCCCTACCCAAGTTAGTGGGGGTGGGGTGGGGTGGGGTGAGGTGGGGGATGGTGCTAAGGGTTTCTTAAGGTAGCCCACATTCAACTTCTACCCTGTAAAGGAAAAGAAAAAATAATCTAAAAAGGAAATAGCAATGGAAAATGAGTAGACATTACTGACTGGGACTGACTGTCTGGCGACTGGGCTTTATCCACTCAGCTCTGGCTTCCAAGACAACCCACTACCCCAACCCCAGTTCCAGTGGACAATGAGGAGCAAGACCAGGACAGAGCTACAACAGATTGCTGTCTTCACGTAGATTCCCCAAAAGAATGTGAAGTTTTAAACTAGATATAGATATCTTGTGCAGTGCTTCTTCTACGCTGTCTAAAACACAACCTATAAGCAAAAAGAGCCTCAGGGTGGCCCCCAAACAAGCAGCCAATCTATGGCATTCTGCTGCATTTTCACCCATGAAGACTCAGCTGAGTTTGGAATATTACTCATAATATGTGTTCATAACAATAATGAATCCCTCTGGAGTTATTACAATGTATGCGGAGAACGTTTATTAACAATGGGAAGCATTTGCATATTATGGATCTACAATGCACAGCAAGCACAGCACAAAGCCTTATGAGAAGAAATTAGCATGTCCAACCCTTGGCTGTTTTCCTACAGTTCAGCCCCCCCAAGAACTAATAAAAGACAAATATATTTTTATATTTAAGTACTAAGAGGTCTTAACTCATGTTATGGGTTAATGATCTGAGACTGTCATCTCAAACCACAGTCTATTTGATGCTCCGAGGCCATAATCACTCCACGGTCCAAGCCAAGGAGGCATCTAACTGGTTCGGGACTTTCTCCCTCAACCCCCGCCCCCTCACACTCAGCAGTAACTGGAAAGCTGTCTTATATAATATGGAGAAATATAGAAGTATATGTATTTTTAGTTTACCAGAAAGTCCTCTCATGCCAAGGCTGAGTTGTCAAATGTCAAGTCTGAGCTGAGAACAAATGCTACAAGCTAACCTGCTGGCTTTTAAAAATGATGGCTCCAGTGGCGTGCTTTTAAATATAACTGGGCTACGGAGCACCACTCTCATTAAAAGCCCAAAATTAAAAGCAGGCCTACAATATTTAGGTAAGGGAATGAGTTGGGGGGAGGGAGAGCCACGCCAAACAGAACAGACAGAAGAAAATCCTTCACAGATTGCAACCTCCTTCCTAAAGAGGAGTCATTCCTTGATCTCTGGCTACCTAGTCCTGCCCGGCCGTCTTTGTCGAGGGAGGGAGCATTTCAGAGTGGGCTGACTCCATCTTCGCATGAGGGAAAAAAAAAAAAATCAAAGCTGACTGGTTGTAGGTAAGTAAGCACAAATCCTGCCATTGCATAATCCAGCGTGTGGGCGGAAGTGTTCACAATGAACGGTTTGAAAGGCAGTTCTCTGAAGCATCCAAACCCCAACATCACATGGAGCTCAGAAATATATATATGGCTTTTGATATCCATGGTAACCAGGCAGGCTTCATCCTTAAAGAGAAAGAACAGCCTTCCCATTGGATTATTCGGTGACCTGAATAAGCAGAGATAAGTAGGCAGTCTTCACTACGTGCTCCTTCTCATTAAGATATTTTAGAATCTGGCTTCCGATTCTAAAAGCCGTCCAGCTTGCTACCACAGACGCGGCCGTCCGTAGCACCTCCTGCCACGCTTCGGGACCGATACCGCTTGCTCAGTCTTGAAAAGCTCCTGCCGCAGGTGCGGTATGAAAATGTGAAGGAGGGAAGCAGAACGAGGCAGACGGGGGGCACGAGGAAAGAATCAAAGTTAAGGTTGCCTGTACGTCTTCACCCAAAATGAGGTCAATGCTTATCCGTTACGGCACGAAGCATTAGCGGGGATTACTTCTGAGTTTAAAGTATTCCATCAGACAGACTCGGCTTACAAGGAAAGCATTTCAAGTGCCACAAAGTCTACTGGCAAAAATTCACTAATTTCTTTTCTTTTGCCTTTGCCTGAAGTTTCGGTCAGAAAGTGTAGAAAGGAAAAATGGTTTTTTGTTGTTTTTCAGAGAGGGTGGAGTGGAGGTGGAGAGGAGAGAGTCTAAAATAGCCACCAAACTCCCACTTATAACCCAACTTAAAATCTGTCGATTCCAGTTGGGAGAGACATGTATGTAACAGCGAGTGAATCTGAGTTCTGCTTTCTCATTCACTGGCTAAGGTAATTACTGTGCCAGGCACGCGGCTGGTCAAGTAGCTATGAACCAGAGATAGTCCTAGTCTCAATTCTTCCTGGCCTCAGGCAAATTATCTCACTTCTCTGGCCTCAATTCCCTCATTTGGAAAGTGGGAGCATAAGATAACATTACCATCTGACATGTATTTCAGGGCTTTATGGTCATAAATGAGTATTGTTCATAACAGAACTCAGCAGAGTCTCACGAGCACCCTGGAAATTGGGCAGGCTGGGTATTGCTGAGCTCTGAGGTCCCTTTCAGATCTAGAACCATCCTGTACCTAGAAGGACAAGCTGTGACGATGACGTAGCTCTCTTACAGAGAAAAGCATTTGACTATTTTATCCCAAGTTTTCTTCGGAGCTTCAGGAGTTTTGAAGGGCAGTACTTCAGACAAATGTAACTGAAAGAATTAACAAACCGTGTTCTTTGGTCAACACAACTCTCCTCACTTTGAAAGACACTCTTCCTCAAGAAAGGGAAACAGGTGGTGGCTCACCGTCAGAGGAGGGTGGAGTGGTCCCAAGTGGTGTGACAGGGGTGGTTGGGGTGGGACTCACAGGGGTGGTCACCAGGCCTATTTCGGGGTGACTCTGAAAGAGAAGAAAGCAGCCTGAGAAGACAGAAGATCCCGTTCTCCTGGAACACCCGCTGCATTTCCTGACCCCGTCATCGTGAGACAGAAAGCTCACGAAGGAGAAATGGCCTCTGCATTCGGTTCCCACCAGTCCCGGATGACTGCCGATGGCTGCTAAGTTCTACTCAGCGGCTCTGCGAGCCAGTTTTCTCCAGGCAGCTAGGTCTCTATTACATAAGTTTGTCTGCAGAACCACCCAAACAAAAAACTAGGGTAAACAAATATTCAGGATCAGTCTGCAAGAAAGAGGGCATGGGCAGCCCTCTGTCGATCCGGGTACAAAATGCTCTCAACAAGCCCAACTGAAACACACACCAACGGAAAGTCTAATGCTCGGGTAATTGACCAACAACTGCAGATGAGCCGAGGGGCTATCAGGAGCTATTTTTACAGGGGGGGCTGGGGGAGCCCTTCAGGTGGTATCTTCCCATTCCCAAACAAACAGGAGTATGTGTGGGCTGGGAAGAGAGAGCTATAGGAGACCCAAACAGACCACTCTTGATGTCTCTCTCAGATAACTGTGTCACGTCGACGTCGGAGACTGACGCAAGGCAGCTGCTCTTTTATGCCCTCTCCCCTCCCTCTCACCAGTGCCTGGTACAGAATTTGGGAAGCGGGCAAAGAATGTGGTGCAAAGAGTGGGTCTGGCCTTTCCTCTGCTCAGTCGTGAAACAGTCCTCCCAGGCAGACCCCAAACGAGCGCGCTTCGTAGGCATGACCTCCGTGTGTGTGTGTGTCCTTGTTTTTGAAGGTAAACTCGATTTGTGGACACCAGACATACCTGCTCTTTGAGAAACACAGGAGACTTTCTTTAAAAGAACTCTCCATACATATTTTAAACAGTCTGGCTTTAAGCTGAAATCACTGGATCAATTTTTAAAGAGCATTCATGGACGGCACTTGAGTCCTCGGCCTATTTTAGTCCCCTTCTAGGCTGGTACAAAGGCTATCCTCAAGCCTGTGACCGTGCACTCAGTAGTCCATGACTTCCTGCTTTCGATGTGTGCAGACCATTTTATCTGCTAAAAGTGAAGCAAAGGCTGGACAGGTTATTTTTCGCTTTTCTTCCCTGGGCTCAAGTGAAATAATAAGATAAATGACTTAGTCTATTTTATCTGAAGCTGTAATTCCACAGTGGCTTAGAAAGCAGGGAGCTTGATAGGAAAATCCTTAAGATGCAGAGAAAGCCAGGGGGTTTCCAGGGAGCAGAATGATGTCATCTCAACTCAAAGGGGTCAACAGGACCGGCTAACTGGCCACAACCCTTTCCTCTGCACATTAGCCCCAGACAGAAACACCGAGGCTGGGGGACAGCATGAAGCCAAGGCAACTGGGGCAGCTCCTGGTGACTCCCACTTAGCAATGCTCAGCGGGGTTGAAACCTGCATAGCTGGATCGGCTTTTTGGGGAATGAATCTGGGAAATCCATGGAGAAAGCAGACTGGGTTTTGTTCTGTTTCGAAATTAATCTTACAAATGTTATCACAATCCATCATTCCGTAGTATTAAGCACCCTGGTACATATGTTGCCATCAACATTTCCAAAAGAATTCGGATTGCGGTTTTTAACATAACCAACCTGGGCCAACACTGTGATGAAATTGCGATTTAAATGCACGGCTTCATAAAGTGCCAGAAGAATGGCCTCGTTGGTTCTAAAGAGGAGGAAAACATAGCAGTGAGTCTCTGACCGTGACCACCATCGCTATCCCGTTTGATCTTAGCGCCCCATTATCAGCCCCTTTGTGTTCCTCTCCATTTTCCTCTTTGGTAGACATGTAAAGGGTATACAAGTGAGGGGACCAGGCCTACCTTTCAACTCCTTGGGAAAGAGTTTTATCTACGTACTTCATTCACTGCCAGCCCTCTCCCTTTCCCACCCTTACCGAATTTTTAACTGGCTCAGACAGGCAAGCCCTCTTTTATTTTACCCCGGGACAGCTAGCAACCGATTCTCAGTTTCTTGAGGGCATTTGCTAAGTCACTGAGGAAGTTTAAATCTGTTCCGGATTAGCAAGAGGTAACATTTCACATGAGCTAAGCCAGCTGTACAGCCCACGCCACCATCCGAGTCAAGGCAACAAATACCAGGCACTTACTGTACAGAGATTTTCTCGTGGGCATCTGCTATGAACATACTGCCCACCTGTGGAAGAAAAGTGGAATTACAGAGAGAGAAATGCAGCTCTGAGCACAAGAGCCTTCCCGTCCTTCCAAAAAACAACAAAACAGAAAGAAAGAAAAAAAGGGGATTGGTGGGGGAGGGGGGTATGAGGCAGGGGAAATCAGCCTTTGGCAACTGTTCCTGCCCAACAAAACCAGCCTACATCTAAGATCTTAAAAGACTCCCAAGAAGTAAAGGTAATAATGGAAACCCCACAAAATCATTTTACGGAGCTCATTTAAAGAAGCTTCAAAAAACTCTCAGCCCTCATTTTTGGATACACAAGTTTCATCGCCAGTGGAAATGAATATACATGTCAGCCTAGACATTCTCTTCATTCTCCATCTTTCCTGGAAGTTGTGTGTTTGAAATTAAAAATTGAACTCGCGGGAACCCGGTTGACCTCATCCTACACATTCCCTAGGGGAATACATGGATTTCAGACCAGAGCAGTCTGCCCCAACCCGCTCCCCAGCTTTACCAGATCCGAGGGAGCCAAGCCTGCATCCTACTCAGAGCAGTCGGACAGGTTAAGGTCTCGAACATGTGGTGTCAGAGAAAGATGCCCATCCCAGAAAATGCCTTTCCCATATGCTTATTAATGCTCCTCACTCCGCCGTTGAGGCTTCATTTGTTTAGTACCAAGCCTTGGCTAAAAGGTCAAGATTCCTTGGAGCAACAAAATGATCTCTTAATTCATTTCGTCAATAATAACACAGCACCCATACTGTTGCAGGCTACGTGAGATAGCTTACTCGTTTGTGCTTCAGGATTAAAAACTTTAATTAACTATTAGGCCTTTGCCTCAAAAGCAGGCTCTGTGAGGGAGAAGGGGAGATGCAGAGGTGATGGGGTGGGAGAACTGGTCCCCTTCTTTATTTGATGGTGGTAGCCCCTATCTCTTTTTTGAAATGAACTAAACATCAGCCATGTCCTTGGGCTGATTACCTGGATCCTCAAAGACAGATGTCCTGAATCTGCATTTAAGGCCCTTTAGTATTTATCTATTTTTTTTGGGGGGGGGGCATCACTGCCCTCTGATGGTCATGGGAGCTACCCAGCCTTGCTCCTGGAGAGCCGCTGCTGGATTTGAACTTCCAAGCCCGTGGGCTGCAGTCCCGCACTCAACCACTACGTCACCGGGGCTCAGCCCCATTAGAGGCCCTTTATAAGGACACATTCCTAGACTTGTTTCTTAAAAGTTAGTATCAGATTATCTGGCCCCAAAGGCCACCAGTGCCGAGTTTTCTTAAACCTGGGGCCTCTGTCCTTCTGACAGTGGCTGGGATCCACTGCACCAATTCCCAAGCCCGGGACCAACAAGAATTCCAGTGGACACGGCTGACAGCAGACAGGCTTCCAGAAGGACCTGGCACAGACCACCCTATTCTGTTTTCCACAAGGTTAGTCCCCAAAGAGGCCACTCTCCTGAAAGCAAAAATGTGGCTTCACAATCAGTCCCAGAGAAGTTCAAGTTCGACTTTCCCCGGGTCATTCATTAGTTTCAGAATTCTGACACTGTGCTGGGTTCCCCATCGGGCTGCGAAGCCCCGGGTCAGCCATGAGAAACCACCAGCTGTCTAATCCTGTTGGCAACGGCGTCTGGGAAACCCACAGGGGCAATTCGCCTGTGTTCGACCGGGCCTCTCCTCGTCGGCACTGACTCAGTGGCAGCATGCTTTTGGAAACGAAGAGCTGGTTCTGGATACAATCTGACCTGAGTACCCTCTCTCTCATCAGGTGGGCCAGCACATCACACCTCGGGACTGCTGAGCAGAGAGAGGCCTCCTCCTGCAGACCTCGGGTCTTCCTCAGCAGGAGGAAAACGGCGGGCCAGACTTACCATGTTTGTTAAAGTGGAGAAAAAGCCGCTTTGGTGTTCTTCTTCCTTGTCTTTATATTGCCTGAACAACAACAAAAACAACAAAAAACTGGGTTCACCTTTGTACAGAACGATACGGCAAGTCTCTTTGTTGTGGCTCTGCTAGGTCATCGGGGCAGGAGCTCTTAGAATTTCAGGACTCCAGAAAACTCCAACATGGTGCTCACCTAGCCTCTGCGGCTTCCCTGTGCCGTGCGGGGCCTCCATCTGCTCTTGAGGTAGCGTGTGTACCAAAACGCCGGACTACTTTGGGAGAGACTTAGAAAGCAAGCTGCCAAAGTGTGAAACTACTCTAACATATGGCTGATCCAGCTATTTCCCAAACAGACTATTACTTGAAAAGTGTGACAGTGAAATTACTTTAAGACTGTTCACAGTGAAAATCTTGTTTTGTTTTTGGAGGAGGAGGAGGAGGGAAATCTGTGAGCGAGACTATTTGTGGAGATGAGACAGATTTGAAATTCCAACACCCGATTGTGTGGAAGGAGAGTATGAAGAGGAGCGCAAGCAATGCTTCCTGGAGCGGGCGCAAGGACTCCTCTGGTGTCCGCTCACCTGAGGGTCAGCTCCTTGCCCACTCACAAGAAGGAAAACAAGCAGCAAGGCTTCTGGGAAGTTACTGTTGATTCCTGATGAAAGGAAGCCCTGCCAAACGAGGGCGAGGAGTCTTGGTAATGCTGTTGGGTCAGCACTACACTGTAAACCACAAGTTCAGCAGTTCAAATCTCCTAGCCACTCCTGGAAAGGAAGTTGAGGCTAACACCTGCTCCCCCCATAGAACGTCCAAATGAGTTGAAGTCGCCTCACCCTTGTTTCTAAGGAGCACTCTGGCTGTGCTTCTTCTGAGACAAATGTGTTCTGCCTTGAGTCAGAATCAACTCGATGACAGTGAGTCTGGTTTGGGCTTTGGTCAGATTGGTATGCTTCCTCCTTGTGTTTTTGTAAAAGTTCAGAAAAGCAGTGCTTCACAAGCTTTTTCACGTAGAAAATGATATCTGGGGGACATTAAATGTTGGAGCATGTTTATGGTGGGAAAACTGGTTCAAACTGCTCTGTGGTAAGGTTCCCTAATTACTTAAACAAAAGCAAGCCGTGAACCTGATGGCTGCTCATAAGCCCCTGGGGTTAGAAACAACCCATGCTGGAAACACTGTATCGCCAGGCCTCGGAATCATCTCCCAGGATAGGCAATGGGAAGCGGACACAAACTCAACTTATCTCCTAATCCCCCAGTTCAAATGACCCGGACCCTCCTTCCCTCCTGAAAAGCGGTCTTACCTGTTGTATTCAGACAAAGCCTGAGCAATCACAAGTCCCATGCCCTAGACAAAGGAGAGGTAGCAAGGTGAAGTGCGTGAGTAGTTTCCTAGGAAGAAAGGTACTACAAGGGGTTAAAAAAAAAAAAAAGAGGGGCGGGTATTACGACTAGGAAAGGCAAAGACTACTTCAGTGATTCCTAAAGTGGACAATACCGCCCACCGTGGGGGAGGGGGGACACAGGAGCCACTCCCTCCCTCTCTGCCATCCCGTCCATGCTGACTCCTGCGACCCCTGTGGGGTTCGGAGGCTGTCACTCTTTTGCGGGGCAGAGAGCCCACTCTGTCTTCCGAGGGGCTGCCCCAACTGGTCACCACCACACCACCAGAGCTCCTCGGAACCACTGGACCTGGACCTGGACGGGGGTGGGGTGGGGGACGTGCCGCAAAAGCAGACCCCAGCCTTTGATTGGATTGTGGGTTCTCATGCGGAAGGTTTTCATTGTCGGGCCGCTACGCAATGAACCCCCATGGTCCAAGGTCAAGAAGTTTTCCCTGAAAGCTGACAAGAACTGAAATTCTAAGGAAAGGGACAGGCAAGAAGAGGAACTTCTCTGAAAAGCCTCTTCTCGATATCATTCTCTTCATTAATGTTCCCAAATCCAATTAAAATGGAATCGCAAGAGGTTAAAGAGATCAGGCAGCCCAGATCACTGACAATTGTTTTTGTTTTTGCTTTTTTGGCATCACTGCCCTCTGGTGGTCGTGGGAACTACCCAGCCTTGCTCCTGGAGAGCTGCTGCTGGATTTGAACCGCCCAGGCCGTGGGCCGCAATCCCGCACTCAACCACTATGCCACCGGGGCTCAGTCCATCACTGACCGTTTTACTGGGATCATTTTCACCTCAAAAGGGAAGCTAAAATCTTCCGGCAAAAGCCCTCCCAAAAAAAGCAGCCCCCAAAAAGGGTGGCAATGAGTCCTGTGCTGAGTGAGGGTCTCTGGAGACCAGCTGCTCCATCTTTCAGACCACAGGAAAAGGAGAGACCACCCAAAGAAACAGTCCCAATAAGGTTAGACTGCCTATCAACTTTCCCCCTGGAAGCTGCTCAGTGTGGCACGAAGGTCATTAAGGTCATAAGGATGAGTCCCGTGTGCAATTTTACATAAGGGAAATTGGAAGAATTGAGTGAGCAGAATGAAAAGGAAATAAACTCAAGACACCTGTCCATCTACTTTACTTAACAGTTCCCCTCCCGAGAGTCAGTGGTCAGATACTATTTTCCAAATTTTCAAGGACATATGTATCAGCTATCTCTCACCCTCCAGAGTTCAGCTTCACCAAGTCAAGCTACAAATCTTGTGTGGCTAGCTCCGCATGGAGCATCACCCATCACTTGGGCATGTGAGCAGTCTCATTCTCAGAAATGCAATGTATGGGCTTTGTGAAGCAATCAACCTCAACGCACCACTATATGAAACATAACCAGCCATCTTATGTTTCACGGTCAGCCAGCAAACAGCCCCTCAAAATTCCCCTCCGTGACAAGAAGGCAGGAAGACAATAGTTCAGAGTCTCTAAAAAGAAATACTAGGGGCTGCACCCCGGTGGCGTAGTGGCTGAGTGCGGGACTGTGGCCCATGGGTTTGGCGGTTCAAATCCAGCAGCGGCTCTCCAGGAACAAGGCTGGGTAGCTCCCATGACCACCAGAGGGCAGTGGTGCCCGCCCTCCACCAACCCCCCCAAAAAATACTAATTCCCTCTTGAAAGCCAGAGGAAATCAGCATACAAGCTCTTGGCTCTCTGTTCTGGGCGCTCGCTGACTACAGGGCCAGGAGCGACGAGGGCAGGCATGGAACCAGATACTCACGTTGAGCGTGGCCTCGTCATCCACAATGGACAGCTTCACGATGTAAGGGTTCACAGACTGTTAAACAAGAGAAGGGAGCTCCAGGTCAGGGTGGCCTCGTTCAGCCCATCAGCTCCTTAAAGGAGTTCACAGGAACACTCGTACAACGACACTCTTCACAAGCAAGCCCAATCCATCTTGTCAGCTGACTCCCCCCATTTCTGGCCACCCCCTCAATGTGTGCGGGCATTCAGCACACACACGTGCGCACGCGAGTTCATTTCTACCTGCACCTTCCTCTAGGCCGGCAGTTCCCAACCTGTGGGTCGAGACTCCTTTGGGGGATCGAACAACCCTTTCGCAGGGGTCACCCAACTCGTAGCAGCGGCAAAATGGCAGTGATGAAGTAGCCACGAAAATCGTGTTATGGTTGGGGGTGGGGGTCACCACCACATGAGGAACTGTATGAAAGGGTCGTGGCAGGGGAAGGGTGAGAACCGCTGCTCTAGTCTGAATCAGCCCCTTCTCCCTACTGTCTTTCTGACTTGTTTTGAAGAAGTGAACACTCTGCAAAACTCACTGTGCCCCACCCTGCCAGTAACTCCCTAAGACCATAGGGACAGCTGTCATTTGGGGGACATAAAACCTCCTTTCCCACAAAGCACATATCTTTAAGTTTCTAACTCCCATTCCCATCCCAAAGGCTCCCTAACCATTTCACAAACTATATGCAAGAACGGGTTCACCCACCCGTAAAACAAAGCCACCTTGGGGGTGGAAAGTGGCAGCTGCTTAACAGCCAGAGAGGCCGTTTATGGATCTCATACCCAAATAACACTGCAGGGGAACTGGGGAAAAAGCATGTAATTACCCAAACTACAATCTGGTCAGGACACTGGGATTTCATGATTGTCCCATCACTAACAGCACTGGAAGATTTCTCCAGTTTTTCCAAACCCAATCCCAGCTGGGTAGCATATGGAAATGGACATATATTTAAACTCATTGAGCAGTTGGGCCATCTTCTCCAAGTCCCATGAAAACCAATGACCTGCTCACCTTGAAAACATCTGACCCCTGGGATGGGAGGAAAGATCTCAAATAGATTAGGCACCAAGGCAAACCCAGGGGAAGCAAGGAACAATGGTTCTCAGATTGGCAGTTTTTACAGCTACCAAGAAAACTCATTACGGAGCAACTTGGAAGCCCGACTGAAAGGCTCACCCCCCACATCGACCTTATTTACTCAAGTTTCTCGGGGCGCCCTTTATAGGCCGCCTGGGAACAGAGAAAGAGACAGCTCTGCTTTCTTAACACCCCAAGTGTTGGTAAGGTTTGCTAAGACACGACTCCAGGAGAGAATACTCACTCCAGTTATCAACTGGTCTGAAAGAGCATAGGGGTCACCGCTGCTCCCTCCCTCGGACCGACTCACAGCGCCCAAACCCAGCGCGGGCTGCACACTTCAGACAAGAGCAAAATGGAAGCTGGTCCTGGAAAAACAGGGTCTGTGGTCGGCTTGACCTAGAGATGTCAGCGCGATGAGGGCAGCTACAAGGAGCAGGGCACTGTTTCTTGGCAGCCTTTTTTGGCGGGGAGGGGGACAGTCATTCTTCAAAGTCCTATTCAAGAGCAGTCTCCCTGCAAGCGGACAGTTTGAGGGCAGAGGAGGGAGGGGCTGAGGGCCACGCCCCACGTGCACTCCTGCAGCAGGAGCTGCCAACCGGGCAAGGGTTTGAGACCGAGCTCCTCTACTTTCCAGTGCGGACAAGCGAGGCACCTAAATTAGCCTGAGCATCAAGGTCCTCCTCCGAAGGGTGGGAAAGATGGTGTCCCCTTAGATGAACAGCAGGCTCAAAGGAATTTTACGTATAAAAATGCTATTAAAGGGCTGAGCCCCTGTGGCATAGTGGTTGTGTATGGGGCTGCGGCCCACAGGGCTGGCTGTTCAAATGCAGCAGCAGCTCTCCAGGAGCAAGGCTGGGCCTCCTACTCCCACCAGAGGGCAGTGATACCACCCCCCCAAAAAAAAGCTATTAAAAAATAAAATAAAATAAATTGGGGAACTGTCAGTTAAAAAAAACAAAAAAATTTTGGAGGGCTGAGCCCCAGTGTTGTAAGTGGTTGAGTGCGGGACTGCAGCCTGCAGGCTTGGTGGTTCAAATCCAGTGGCAGCTCCCAGGAGCAGCGCTGGGTAGCTCCCACGACCACCAGAGGGCAGTGATGGCCCCCCCAAAAAAATAAATTCAGAGCATAGGGTCTGGCATAGATGGTCAGGGATCAGTAACCGGCAGCTATTTTTTTTCCTCCGAGTCAGTATACCTAAAGTGAAAATGCAAATTCCCAACAGGGGGTGGGGAGGGGGGATGAACCAGAATGAACCAGTTTGAAGTCTTGATCTCAGTGTGGTAAAAATGTCTACTCTTCCATACACTGATTTTCCTTAGCATGTTTCCCCTTACCCTCCTGTTGAGCTGCTCATTTTTTAAAACTGGAGGCAACCTACTTTCACGGACAAGACAGAAAGGGGAGCTGGCTTAACCTTCACAGGCTCGCCGGCACTGACACCTGCCTTTTGCAGAGAAGAGCTCTGGGGGCCCAGCAGTGTAGTAGAGACAGGGCTTCTAATTCTAACCCAAACTCCCACCCCGCGGCCAGGGCAAGCGGCCGCAGTCTGCCTGCCTCGGTGAAGATGGGGCGGCTCTTCCAGGTCGGAGAGGGCGGCTCTGAGTTGTGGGGTAGGGTGGGTCTGGTTTCCGTTGTCTGGTTTTGTCTTTCCTTGATTTAAAGGACACTTGGCACTGCCCGGCTCGGTAACTTGTTTTTTCCCCCTCTCGCTCTTGGGACTCTAAAATTCACTGCCATCAAGTCTATTCCGTCTCAGAGCGGTCCTATAGGTCGTGGGAGAAGCTCCTGTGGCTCACAAGATGTGGCTCACATCTGCACAGATGCAGATGGAAAGCCTGGTCTTGGCCCCTCAGAGGGTGGTCTCTCTCAAACTGCTGGTCTCCCAGCTGGCTGCCCAATGCACCACCCCACGATGCCACGGGGCTCCGACAGCAGAAGGGCAGACCTGGTAAAGGGAGGAGCCCAAAAAAGAGCTGACCGCCCCCCTCCAGGGAGGTGGACTGGCACAGTGGCTATAACCATGAGCTCACAGGTCATAAGCACCCTGAGCACTGGGCAGTGGGGGCCCCTAGAAATAACAGCATCCTCACCTCGTTAGGCGGAATCGTGAAATAATGAAAACGGGATGCAGGACTTGAAATGAGGAAGATTACATTTATTCTGAACATCTTTTCCACCACTCCTCTACGCCGACCAGTTAGTTTACTGGCCTTCTCAGCATTTAGCCAGGTGCCAAGCCTCTCGGGTGCCATCTTTCCAAGAAGGAGGCCACTTTCCCACTGGTCACAGGATATAGGGTGGAGTTCATGAGAAGAATCCCGCTAAGTGTTCCCCATCCTAATTCCCATAAAGCTCCCTTCACTCCAGGCTGTGCTGTATTCGTCTGGAATTCCTCATGCTTCTGCCAAGAGCCCGGCTGCCCCATGGTCACCGGGCTTCCTCCATCACGCCTGGTGAGTGACCTACCTCAAAAGCTGCACCGCTTAGATAAATTATGCCCACCAGCTTGCCCTTGCCCACCATATAAATTCTTCTGGGGGCTTCTGACAGACGACAGAGGCATAACTCACTCCAGAAATATGAATTCCCCCAGTTCCTTAGCGATGAACAATTTTTCAGGCTGACATTTCAGCCGGAGCCCAGATTGGGCTGAGCCAGGGTTCAGTTCAGTCAAACAAATCAAGCCACTGCCTCAAAGTGGCTGCATCCAGCAGAATGCCCGGAAAATCCTTAGTCCGGAGAACGGCGTGTTCCTGTCCTGTCTAGCTCGGCTCTCTAACTATCCTCGGCAGCTTTCCTTCCGCAGCTATTTTTCTTGCCATCGTAATAAGGCCCCAGAGGCTGTTACACATGACAGATCAAAATGGCTACCACGCCAGCCCCTCCGCTCACCAGGGAAACAGGTGTTGCGCATAAATCACACCTGGATTGGTGGCGCTGCACACCATTCATCAGGTCCTCCCAGAGAGTGAAAGCTGTCAGCTCCAGGGACCTGAGGGCACATCACACACCCCGGTCCCTTCTCATTGCATCCCTCCCAATGGCCGAGGAAGCGTCAGAGTCGCGGGGGCCCACTGCCTTCAACCTGAAGGAGAGAGCTCTGACGAGGGATTAGAAGTCCCCGAGTGAAGATCTCAAACTCGCAAATGACAATCCTCTCCCTCCAGCTTGCCCCGTTCTCCTAAGCCTGCCATTCAGATGAATCCAGACAGGCTGCCTCCAGGCACCTCCTGATTTCTGGGTTCCATTAAGTACTCGGGTGTTCGGGGCTCAGGGCCACATGCTTCCTCCTACTCCAAAGGAATTCCACTGAGGCCTCTGGTCTCCCCTGAGCACCCCTCTCCCCCACTTTTTCTGTGTCTTCTGCCTTTTGAGGGGAGTGAAGCAGATTCACCAACTCAAATATGCATCTTGGGGTGTGCGCTTTACCTCAAAAGCAAGAATCCTGCACCCTGACTGATGCCGAGGCAAAGAGAACTCTCCAACTGATACGGCTAAGGCTGCAGCTTGAGTGGTCCATCAAATCAGAAGAGCTCCCAGACCACCAGCAACACTTCCACAAGTGAGCTGCATTGAGGAAATCCAAGATACGAAATGCGGTGTTTCAAAACCAACGCACTAAGTGGTTCCCACCCCTGGCATCATAAGCAGTAAACGCACTGCCGCCGCTGAGTCGGCTGCTCAGTGACCCGACAGGACAGAAGGGAACTGCCCCTGGGTTTCAGAGACTGTGAATCCTCATCCGTCTCCCTCCGAACAAGAACAGCTGGTAGCTGTGAACTGCCGATTTTGAGGTGAGTAGTCCATCAGGCACTCCGATGTCACCTGGGCTCTTCATAGGCAATAGGAGAACTTAAAATAGCAAATGAGACTCTCAGGTCGTCCACAACAAATTCTGGCTCCGTGTGTCCAGAATACAGCCCCACAAACTCTTTTTCAAAAGTTCCAAAGTGAGTCCCATGATCAGCCGGGTTTGGGAGTCACTGCAGTGAAAGAAAGACTGACTCGCTTTATTACAAGATGCACCAAAGGGTTCTTTTCAACAGCTATCCACTCTGTCCCATGCATTTCATGCGACAGTTTTAGGATTTGGTTTATGAAAATAAACCCGCCAACCATTTGCCAAGAGCATGTCTCCTACATTAACAAAGACCACCAGTGGTGGCCATATTTGGAAAGATGATAGCAAGGTAACAAGTCCATTCAGGGGCCCACTCACCTCATATTTCCTGTAGTTCACCAACAAAGCCAAGAGGACAACAGCATCATACCCGTGCTCCCTCCGACTTGGGGGGTGGGAGAGGATCTGTGGCAAGAATCAGAAACATGTAATAGTGCTAACCCCTGCCTCCCAGATGGCTTGCCCAGAAGAGAAAGAAATGACAAGAGAATCAACTTACCTGCAAAATTGCTTCAAATATGCTGTTGATCATTACATACTCCAGGATCGTGTTCTGACTGATGTTATCTGTCACCTAAATGCAATAAGAAGCTTTAAAAAAAAGAAGTTTGCATGGAGGCACACTAATATTTCATGTATATCTCCTTCCCTAGAAACTAAGACTAACAGTCAACCATTCTACCAGGCCTTGTACAAGCACACCGAAGCCACTAGAACATGGGCAGACAGATACTAATGAAACTTCCTGCACCATTGAAGTTCACACTGTTTCTCTCACACACTGTTTTACACTTTCTTGGGTACCATTCCTCAAAAGCCTGGAAAGAGGTTTATGAACCCAGAGCCTTCGTGTGGTGGCAGGGAAGGGCAATCACTGCAGTATGAATGACACGCTGCACTCCTTCTACCAGAAGCTGCAGATCAGCCTCTCACCGTAAAATCAAAGCCCGAGCAAAGAGAAAGGCTCAGAATCATGAGAGCCAGTTCCAAAAGCGGCTGGACCAGAAGAGCAAGTCTAAAAACCAAGTAGAGACTAGTTCTCCTGCCGTGGTGCCGCCACAGGTGCAAGTATCATTTTCCTGTAAGCTAAAAATTTCAGGCTAAAGTTTGCCCCAAAGAGCAGCTTCTGGGAAACAAGACATTGATGTTATGGCTCAATACACAATTTCTTTTTTTTCCCTCTCTTTTCCCTTCTAATCTTGGACTCAAGTAGTCAACTGACTGTACCCCTTAATTAAGGTGACCAGACATCCCATTTTTTAACAATTTGTCCCGCAACCCGTGGCATTTTAAAATGAAATAAATACATTACAATACTATTTTTTTGTTCTATGAACATTTTTGTTGCTCCATATAGATAAAAATTTTAATCAAGAACA
Organism: Nesogale talazaci; assembly: GCA_004026705.1. Classification (NCBI taxonomy): domain Eukaryota; kingdom Metazoa; phylum Chordata; class Mammalia; order Afrosoricida; family Tenrecidae; genus Nesogale; species Nesogale talazaci. The sequence continues at coordinate 50,712 of PVJH01016318.1, forward strand.
CCCCCTCCCCCCAGTCAATGGTATCCCGCTTAAAATCTGGTCACCCTTAATGGACCAGTGGCCAATTAATACCCTTGAGAAAGAAACATAAATGGGTCACTTACAGTCACTAAGCAGAGGAGAAGCTTCAGACATAAACTCTTCAGACTCTCAGAACCTTCTGCACAAAGCAATGAATCCAAACTCTCCATCAAGTTCTGAGAAAGAAAACCATGAAGTATGAAGACCCTGTCAAATAACATGTATACTCTGCATTACG
>PVJH01016319.1:0-50803 GCA_004026705.1 Nesogale talazaci
GCCATTCTTCCTTCTAAGGTGTTCTGGTTGTTGTTCTCCCAAGAAAGATTTGTTTATGCTTTTGACAACCCATAAAACTTCCGATATTCCTTACCAGCACCATAATCCAAATGCAATGATTCTTCTTCAGACTTCTTTATTCATTGTCCCACTTTCACACACAAATGAGGCAATTGAAAACGCGACAGCTTGGGCCAGGCACATCATAGTCTTCAAAGTAGCCTCTTTGCTTTTTAACACTTTAAAGTGGTCTTGTGTAGCAGATTTTCCCAATGTGGTATGTCCTTTGGTCTCTTGTATGCTGTTTCCAAGACCATTGATTGTGAATCCAGAATGAGGAATACCTTGACAACTTCCATCTTTTCTTCATTTACACTGATGTTACCTAATGGTCCAGTTGTAAGGATTCTGGTTTTCTCTAACTTGAGTAGTAAACCATACTGCTCAGTATGCAGTCCTTGACATTCACCATCAAATGCTTCAAGTCCTCCTTGTTCTGTTCATGGGGCTCATAGGAGCCTACCCAATGGCTCCTAACAACTACAGCATCATATTAAAGCTCTTCAATGAATTACTATTTAACTTTTTTAATTTTGTGTTGCAAATCATTAACATGGCATAATGATAACTGTATTTTTTATTTCTATATTATACATAAGATATATTATGTCTAATGAAGCTGGAAAGATATACACAGGAGTTAGCAATAACTAACTGAAACAACGAAATTATGAGTGGTTTTATTATTTATCTGATCATTTAAATAAGCACTTTTATTTACTAATAAAGTGAAAATCATTTTGAAACAATGCCTAGTAGAATGAAAGGACAGCTATGCTATAATTTAATAACACCAGCAACTGAGTGATAAGGTGTGCAGACTCCACAGCATGCTGCCTTTACAAGGTACTCGGACCTGGTTCCTAAGAAAGGGAAGGTCACTGAGGACAGTGGATATCTTGCTTTCACTCACTTTCCTGGCCTTTGAGTGTCCCCACCCTTTTCTAAAGGCGCCACGCTTTTCATGCCCACTGTCATGTTTTGTAAACTTTTCCTGCACCATATGAAGATGGGTAAGTGTACAAAATGCTTGAAGTTGTTCCCAATAGGTTATTGAGCTTAGCTCACTATGTGCGGCATATGTAAGCTCAAAAGAATGGGTCGTGTTTTTTTCAAGGGAAAAACAAACATAAACAGTTCCAAGCTATACAACTGAGCCAAAGCATCAAAAAAAGGCCAAGAGTGTCCTTTGAGAAGGTGAGGTGATACCAAATACATAGCAGATAATGGATTTAATGGTTGGAAAACAGAGCAGAAAATAGGCTATTCTTAGTCATTGCAAATGTTGAAGTATATGCCATAAATACATTGTTAGCCCATCAAAATGACTAACTGGGGTATGAAAACTAGAAGATACTCAGTTTTCAACTCACTGGTCTCGCTGCTAAAACATAATTCTCTGATGGCTATATTTACTACTCTATCCCTCCAGACTTGCTTATTTTAAATAAATCATCACCAATCTCACTGACCCAAATCTCATTTGCTACTAAACATCTTCAATCTCACTCTCTTGAGTCTAACTGCAAGTGCAGTAAAAATATTATGAATCCTTTAGGGTACTTTTCACCAATTAAAAGTGGCATATTAAATTCCTGAAAACCTTTGTAATCTGCAGTATAAAATCACATTTTATGTTAGCAGATAATTTCGAATCCATAAGCTAATTAAATGAAGTGAGTGACAACTGTATTCTCCAGATAAATAATATCTCAGACAGAGATAATGTATAAGTGTACGGGACTAGAAACTTTGGGAAAAGATAAGCAAATCCAACAACAAAAAATTCAGCCACAAATATTGGCCCATATATATAAATCAGATTAATTATATTAATGACATAATGGAAATCACTGTTGGAGTCTTGTTACATCCAAATCTCATAGCTCTAGGAGACACAACTCTTTCTGCCCTTAAAAGGAGCTACCATTTCACATGACTGATATATGTTGCTTACACTCCTAGTTTTAAAGGCAGGCTGCTATTCTCAACCCACCTCACTGAACAGAAGGATCTTGCTACTGAAAAAAAAAAAAAGAAGAAAGCTTTCAAATTGACCAAAGAGTACTGCATTTGTGTAAAATATTATTTTCTTGGTGCATAAGCTTTAGCATCACACTTTTGAAAAAATCATTTAGTGCTGTATTACAAGGGAAACTGAGATGATTGCATTTAGGATCAGTAAGAGTGTACTGGTCAACTAGAAATGTCTGGTACGGTACTGATTAGGTTCAAAGCTTTCACTTAAGAAATGAGGGGTCAAATTCAACAAGAAAAGAGTCTGTTTTCTGAACTGGCAGGTAAATAAAGGAATGCGAGCTCTTCCTGCTGTGCTAACCTCCGAACTCCCCAGCTAACTCACTCTTTGCCAATACATCGATGTCGACTCTACAGGGTCTTATTGGAAAGGGTAGAACTGCCCTGATGAATTTCTGAGACTGTAACGCTTTAAGGAAATAGAAAGCCCTGATTTTCTTCCAAGTATTTTCTTCCAAGGTGGTTTAAAACTGTTTACCTTTTGGTTTACAGCCCAACAGATAAGCCACCAGGGCTCCCTTGAGGTCCCCTAGAAAATACAGCTGGTCTAGCCATCTTATAAGACAAAGAGAGCAATAACCTACATTGTTGACACTAACAGAGACACTAACAGAGAAGGGCTATATCCACATACTTAACCAATTTCATAAAGAAGCCAATCATAAATTGCTTCAGACTAGCCAGTCTTCCTGGGGTCAAACCAAGCAAAGGAATTACCACAAGTTGAACACCTAGACAGAAGAAAAATCCAAAGATGTCAGGAGAGTAAGGTAAGCCTAGTTAGCCCATGTACAATGGAGGGAAATCGGAAGTTTGAATAAGCTATGAGGCTAACCTTAATATGTTTGAAAAGCTGAAAGCATGACCACAATTGTTTCCTGAATCCTTGGCTCCTTCACTCAAAGGAAGAACACTTAAGAGGCTGGATAAAGTCTTCATCTTTTAGTGTGTCAAGCTCAAACAGAATGCTAAACCTAAAGTAGATGGGATTTGGACATTGGTGATGATAGCATGTGGCTGTACAGACTGGTTCTTCTGGTTGGATTCAAGAAGCAGAACCAGCAGCTGTGAAGCAAATATGCTAGTGAGAACTTTCCTAATCATAAACAAAGAAATACTTCAGACTAACACTAACAAAAATGGGTGATACACAATTGATGAAGCCAAAAGAGTCAAAGGTCTGTATAATGTCAGGCATATTTGGATCTAGGAGTTCAAAGCTAGTCAATGGAACTTAAATTTTTCCTCCATATTTTGGCTTCTTTTCCTATCATTGAGTACATTTTCAAATACATTCTTTCATATTACAGCCTTGAAAAGCGATGGGCTTATACTCTTTCAAATTGAAGTCCAATAGAGGAAGGCAAAGTTCTTTTTTTCTGAAATTTCTAGCAAAAGTCCAGTTTGAGCGACATTGTGATTTAGTTCACAAGCTATCCCAGAAATAATCGTGTTGGCAAAGAGTAATGAAGTGTTCTGATTGGACAAACTGGGTTCCATATCCCTCGCTATGTGACTCTACTGCTGTTAGGTGTCATTGAGTGAGTTCTACCCCTGGTGAACCTATGCACAATAGGAAGAAACACTACCTGGCCCTGTGCTATCCTCACAATAGACTGTTCATGGGCTTCAGCTCATTGTTGCAACCACTGTGTCATTCCATCTTATTGAAGGTCTTTATCTTTTTACTGCACCTCTACCTTGCCAAGCATGATGCCTTTGGCTAAGACCAAGTGATTTTGCAAGTCACTACCAAATCGTAAGACAATTTTACCTTGTAGTAGAGGGTCCACAGTACAACTTTGAGACAGACCAGAACGAGGAGATGGTTCCCCAAAGGAAAACAGGATGCTGCCACTCAAAAAAACTTGTTACTAATGGAACCAGGTGACAACCTGGAATTCATGCTGAGAAACACTTCTATTCTTGTTAAGGGCTGTCATTCCAGTTGGATTCAAGAAGCAGAACCAGCAGCTGTGAAGCAAATATGCTAGTGAGAACTTTCCTAATCATAAACAAAGAAATACTTCAGACTAACAGTAACAAAAATGGGTGATACACAATTGATGAAGCCAAAAGAGTCAAAGGTCTATATAATGTCAGGCATATTTGGATCTAGGAGTTCAAAGCTAGTCAAAGCTAGTTCAAAGGAGTTCAAAATAGTGACCTCATGGATTATGGCATAAACAACTCACCAGTCTAGCACCATTCCTATGATCGTTTGGGAGTCAGACTATAGTGCTCTTCATTGGGCTATTTTTGGAAGCAGATTTCCAGGTCTTTTGTCCTACTCTAATTAGTCTAGAAGTTGTACTGATACCTGTGGAATGTAGGAGCATTATGAACGCCTTCCCTGAAGACCACTGGCTAGGAATCAATCCATATCTTCACTATGGAAAGTAAGAAATCTATCACTCAATCAATGAAGCCTCAAGAACTACCTCAGAGACTACGAAAAGATTAAAAACTGAGCCCCAGTGGCGTAGTGGTTGTGTGCAGGACTGCAGCCCACTGGATGGAGGTTCAATTCCAGCAGCGGCTCCACAAGAGCAAAGGCTGGGCCTCCTACTCCCACCACCAGAGAGCAGTGATGCCTAAAAATAAATAAATTTTAAAAAACTTGACATGGATGGAAGGAACAAGTCTGGATAAAGGACTGTGAAGTTTACAAGTTGTTGGTCCAATTTACCCTTCATTACAAAGAAAACTGATCAATGACCAGACTAAAGTCTCTTGATAAGTGGAAAGGAATGAGAAGTAAGACAATGTCATGAGATAAAATATAGCTACTGAATGGTGGACTCCAAGAATATCAGGCCATCATCCCTGAAACCTGTGAATTTTATTAAATTTTGAACATGGGATTAAGTTACTATTTTAAAATGAGGCAATCATCCTGGATTACTTGACTGGGCTCCAACTACCATCACAAGTAACTTTATGAGAGAGAGGCAGAGTAAGAACCGATCCAATGAACAGAGGGAAAGACTGGGATAATACAGGCCCAAAGCCAAGGTATGCCTGCAGCCAGCAAAAGCTGGAAGAGATAAGAAATTAATAATCGCAGAGCCTCCAGAGGGATTCCAGCCTTACTAGCACCTTGATTTCAACCTAGTAATGCATATGTCAGATTTCTGGCTTTCAGGACAGTTAGAGAATAAATGTATGCTGTCTTGAGTCACCAAGTTTGTAGTAATTTGTACATCAGCCATAAAATATTAATATAGAAGTATATTCTACAGCAGAAGGGTTTAGGTTTGGATAGACGGGAGAAATAAGGTTTTCTAGGAGAGCAAAAATTGTACACACTGCAAGGCCGGTAGGCATGGGCTCCTTGCAACACTGCTGATAAAAACGGGTTTCACCAGGTACTTAGGGAGCAGTGGTGGCTAAGTGGTAGAATACTCATCTTCAATGCAGGAGACCTCGTTCGATTCCTGACCAATGGAACTCACACCCTCCATCAGTGAAGGTGTACCTGTTGCTCTCATGTCAAACCGGTTTCAGCAGAACTTCCAGACAAAGATTGATGAGAAAGAAACACCTGTCAATCTATTTCCAAAAACTTTTCCACAAAATCCCTAGACCACAATGGTCTAATCTCCAACCTATCCTGGAGTTGGTTCAGAACTGGACAGCATTTCTTCTGTTGTGCATATTGTCAGGCGTTGACTTGAGGGCAGTTAACAGGAAGCAGACTCTTAAATATTCACATCAATGAGATCAGTCATCTTTCTATCCCTCTCCACCTGATCCTCATGACCAGAGTGCTGAATTTGTGAAAAAACAGACACCATATGTGTTGCGTTGCTGCTTCACAAATTTGGAATAATGAGGCCTCTTGTTAAATGTGAAAGGGTGCTTGGGCAAAGGAAACAAAATATTGTCCTCTGCTTTCAAGAAGGCTACTGGAGTGTGGAGCATCATGTTGATGGGTAGCACAAGGTTGCCCCCAGACGAACATGCCTGACTGGCTGCAGTCTGGGCAGGAAATAAGGACTTGGTTATCCACCCTGTCTTGTCACTGTCTCAAAGGGCACACAATGTCCTGAGCATCTGGCCTCTTATGGTTTCCTCCTCTCCCCCGTGGGGACAAATATTTTAATTCCCCTGACAAAGTTAATCTTCCTAATGGGTGATGAAGTGGTTACTTGTTGGGCTGATAACCAAAAGGTCAGCAGTTCTAAACCATCAGCCACTATGAAAGAGAAAGAGGGACATTCTACTCCTGCAAAGAATTAAAATCTCAAAAACTCTCAGGGGAAGTTCTACCCCGATATTCAGGGTCACTGAGCTAACATTGATTCGATGGAAGTGAGATTTTAATGGGGTTACCCAAGGCCCGGTGGTTCAGTGTTAACTTCTTGGTTGCTGTGGTACTCTGGTGCCAATTTGATTAAGAGTGTAGGGGTGGCGTTTAGTCTGTCAATCTGGAGATAGGCAATGAAACCTCTGTGTGGCCATGGCTTTCTCTGAGAATTCTGCAAAATCTCGCAATATTTCCCCTGTGAAAGTGAGAGACTATCGACAAAGTCACTTGGAGATTCTCTATTGACAAGACAACATGGCACCATGCTGATAAAACCTGAGTTCTGGAACCTGGAGGATCTAGAGGAGAAGCCACATGGGCTTGCCCTGAAGAAGCCAAACCCCTGGGGCCAGATAAGCCATGTGGAGACTTCTGCCAGTGCTGAGATGCTTGGGATGGGACAGGGAGACTAGTGCTGAGATGTTTCTACCTTCACTGGATACACAAGACTCTTCACCCACTAGCCTATGATTGTCCTGTCATCATTGCATGGGCTTCGTGAGTCTGAAGAGGACTCATGGATTGATATTGGACATATGGGTCAATATCAGACTTATGAACTTGGACTGGACTGGGTTGCTTTCTCAATGTTCCAGTCCTCTTGTATATAAGCCTCTTCCTTATATGCATTTGCATGTTCATGAATTTGTTTCTTAAGTCTACCAAGACTAGCACAGTTGCTAACAAAATGGTTAGACATTTGAACTCACTAACCTCTCTGTAAGAAAGAAATGTGGCTGCTGCGATAAAGATTACAGCCTTGTTTCCACATGCTAAGGGACAGGTCTACTCTACCCCACAGGATAGCTAGGCATCAGAGTCAATCCGACAGCAGGGTCTTTCTGGATATAGATGACCATTCTTTTACCATCCTAGGAGATAGTTTTGAGTATGGAAATGAAGAATAATAGTAATGGCAATGAAACAAATAATTGAAATGAAATACAACAAGAACAATGCCCCACCTTCTAAAACAATCAGAATGGTGACGAATAGTGACTGCACATTCATATGATGTAAGGTGGTTAACATCTGCTTAGTCTCTGCCATAATTCTGTGAGGATTACCCCATTTGGCTGGTGAGGAACATGTAACGAAGATTAGGTACATGCGTAATCTGAAGTCACACCGTTGGTAGGTGGTAGAGCCACGATTTGCACCCTGGCAATCTGCCTCATAATCCCACAGTCCCAGCCCCGGACGCTGGTGCAAATTAGATGGCCTGCGGGTCAGGACCCGGCTGTCCTCCTCTCTGCTCTCTTCTTGTCACTCCTGGGGCCCCACATTCAGAGAGCTTCCAGAGATTGTTTTTGTCGGCTTCTAATTCTTCATGCTGCTACTTTTTAGCTGTGTTACTGATGAGAAAACAGCTTAGTAAAATCAATGGTTTTAAATTATACCTTTATGTACCAAGGATACAAAACAAGCTACAAAACAGAAATACTTTCCCTTGACAAAAAATCAATCTTGCTGATGCTACTGTTCCTTGAGCTTGCCGCCCTCCACTGCCCCAGCCCCCATTTTTCCCCTCTTATTTAAGACTTTCCTCTGCTCTTGCATCTGCCGGCTTTGTGTAGACTTTCTTCAGGTTTCTTGCTCCGGAGACTCGTTTTATCTAAAAGGTCAATTCTTTCAGCGGGGCACCAAGCAGAATTGAATATAATTATCCCAATCTCTACTGTGTAGAATTCATGCTTGAATTCATTCAAAAAATAGCATGCAGTATAATTAACTCCGAGTCCAAGCAAATCTATTGAGAAAGCCTCAGGTATCATACAGTTCCACTTACAATAGAACATTTTCATTTAAGGACATTGTACGTATTAACCCAAGTCAGCATCCAATTACTCTGAATAAGTGAATTCTCTGTTCCAGGAATGTAATTTGAAAATGTTGTCATGCAATCTGAGGCAAAAGGTCCTTTTTCATTAATCTAACTCTCATTAAAGTGGAAGCCTGCAGGTTATTTCAAATCCATTAGTTTTAAATACAGGTGATTACAATTCTATTGCGCATAAGACAACAGAACTGTCTATCAAGAAATATTGGGACATTTCGAGGGATGGGACTATTTGGTGGTTTCACTATCACAGCTGAGGATGAGATTTACCAGGGGATGGCCTTGGAGAATCTTTCCTGAACTCCGGAGGGCACACACAGTCGACTTGAACACCAGAAGGTGGATCTATGCTCTGGAGAGAGCCCACACTGGCCAGTTCTCCGACATCTGTTTTGTGTCTTTCCAACTTACTAACCTTTAGAAGTTCTGTGAAATAGAGACTTGACTGCTTTAATTCTGTACGAGGCTGACAATCTAGAATGCATGACCCCATATGCCTAGATTCCCCTCCCCGGACCCAAGCTACGCCCCATTCATCCTCAGCTCTCTGACCCAAGGTTCCCTCTCCCAAACAGCCTTCCCTATCTACTTCAGTTGGAAATAGCTTCAGCTTTGAATCCTTGTAGCACTGCTTGTCTGATTCCACTGGTATTTCTCATTTCATCTGACAGCATTATAGCCATCTTTTCCTAGTTGGTTCAATTCGAAACATACTTCATGATTACCAAATATATATATCATGCACCGTGCTAGAGATGTGTGATGTGAGAGTCACACATCACTCAAAAAACTCACATTCTAGTGGGGCAGTGGAGGGCTGACAATTAAGTACCCAGGCAACTGCCACAGCAGGCCCCGAGAGTTCTGTCATAGGGATGTTTAGGGAAAGAACAAGCTCCAAATTGAACCTCATATCACTTCCTAGCTAAAAACTCGCCAATCACTTCTCTTTAGACAGAACAGAATCCAAGCTCCTAAGAAATCCTCAGATGGTCAGGCCCTGCCTCCCTCTCCTGCCTTCATTTTGTCACAATCATGTTGCTCATTAAGTTTTAGCCAGATTGGTCTCCCTGAATTGCCTCAATGTCTTAGCATTTGCTGCTCCCAAGTGTTCTCAAATTTTTCAATTAGCTGCTTTCTTTGTACACTTCATTTCTCATGAAAGTCCTCTGAGTCTATGTTCCAAAGCAGCCTCTAAGTCCCAGCCAGACCTAATCACATCAACCAGTTTATGCCTTTTAAAACCCTTGAGTCACCTGAAATATGTTTAGTTAGGTGTTATCTCAGTCGTTATTAAGAAAATTAAATCCAGGAAGGCAAGGATGTGGTCTGTTTTATTTATCATGAAATTCACACCACCCACCTGTCCCAGAGACTGACAGATAGTTGTAGTAGACACACAGTAAGGTCTCTGCAGGGCATCAGTAACTTACTGCAAGTTTGGCAGTTTGAACACATCCAGGGGCACACTGAAAGTTAGGCCTGCTGATGTCCTTCTCAAAGGTCACAGTCATGGACAATGGATGGAGCCATTCATCTCTGCACTATGGGGTCACAGTGGGTCAGAATCAATTGAAAAGACATCACCAGAGACAAAACCCAGGAATTCAGTAAATGATTGCTGAATGAAAGGAAACAAAATGAGTGAATGACTTCGAGTACCAGTGAAGGAGAAGAATTGAAGAATAGACTTGCTAAGAAATTATCAAGCAAGAAAGTGAGAAGAGAAATAAAAGTCTCATTTTTCCAGCGCAGACTCCCTACGATGCTCCTTCAAGGAGAAGAGGGTTGGACACAACAGGCTGGGTTCCTGACCAGCTAAGTCCCAGGGAAGGGGAGGGGGTGCTCCTTGGATGCTGCAGAAGAGTGAGGAGGGTCCATGGCACAAGCTGACTGAGGTAGGTGTAGGGCTCGCCCCTTGTTCTCTTGGGGAAGGGGGTAATCACTATATGACACTACATGGGGTCCTTATCTCTAGTTTCCTATTTTCAGTTACTTGAATTAAAAATATATATCCTTAAAATTAAAAATGTATACCCTTAAATATATATATAATTGAATATATATATATATATATAATTCTCATTTTTCAAATTGCATCAGAGCAGTGCATCCACTTCTTCATCTGGGACTCAATAGAATCACACTTTCCATACAAATGATAAATTCCTGTTGTTCGAATTATCTTGTTTTTCTGTGACAAGGTGAATCCAGGATATGGGAAGAAATGTTAGAATTAGGTTAAACTAGAACATCAAAGTAACTGGTCTCGTTTCTAGGTCAAAAAGAAATAGACATAGCTTATCACAGAATTGAACCTGAACACATCCATCAAGACCCCACTCCCTTCACATATCTTTCCCAGCTTAAGTTTCTTAAGCTTAAGCTTAAGAAAGACCTTTCTTTTTTTTCTTTTTTTTTTTTGGGGGGGGGGGCGGCGCGTATCACTGCCTCTGGTGGTCATGGGCACTACCTAGTGCTGCTCCTGATAGTCACCGCTGGATTTGAACCGCCAAGCCTGGCGGGCTGCAGTCCTGCACTCAACCACTTATGCCACCGAGGCTCAGCCTAAAAGACCTTTCTTTTAAATAAATTAAAATCACTAAATATCCCTGAAGAGTACTTGAGTGGCTGCTGGGTGGAAATCTCGGGGCTGGATATTTAGAACTGAAAAATTTCAAACCTGATCGCAAATCTGTAGAAAGTTACACAAGCTTTGAGGAAATTAATGTTCTATTAATCAATGAACATTTGGGTAGCTCTTGTTAGCTTCTGATGTGGATTTACCTCCAATAACTTTTTAATACCCTTCAGAAACTTTAAAAAGTCAAAACCCATTTTACAAAGAAATTAAACAAGGTTTAGATAAAAACAGAACAAAAACAATTTATCTAGGAAGAGACGCTCAAATTAGAATCGGCCATTCCTGGCCATTATCTAGAATTGGTCAGATGCATCAGAGAAAAACAGTTCTCTTGGACACTTTTTCAGAATGCACTGGGACATACCTGGTCAGGGAGAGGTACGTCTAGAGGTATACAGCTTACCCTCATAGAAAGATTGACCCAAAGATCTCTTTGACTTTGTAGAAAGTCATTCAGCAACAATAATTTTCTATTCTTTTAAACTTTGCATCCCAACCAGTTCCCAATTCCCAGGTAGCCTCAAAGATCACCACTTTCTTAAAGCTTTCCCTATACATTTTAACCCTTATTCTTGCATACAATAGGCACCAAACATTCTGGCAATTAATCAGATATGATCTTGTGCATTTTCTAACCCTTTCACACATTGTCTTTTCTCCCCATCTACAATGAAAACAACTTGGTCAGGAACAATGACTAATTTTCTAATTGCAGGATAATAATCCCTTTTATGTTTCCTACTTTTAAGTTCACAAAACACATTAAAAATACTCACTAACCTCTTGCCATATTCCAGTGTAATTGACAGATCCAGTGCTATGATCATCCATAAGTAATAGATGAGGAAACTGAGGCAGGAGAAGATTAAATGGTTTGCATAAGTTTTTATAAATTACTCCAGAGATATAAACCAAGGTAAAATGAAAAGTCAGCTCTTCTAAAATTCTTTCAACATACCACTTGAAATAACCTTTCCTATTCAATGGGGATCCAAACTGGACTTTGATTTCCTTGTTCCTTTGGCCAACATCTTAGAATTCCCAACTTCTTCTACTACCCCATCAGTTCATAATCTTCCTGCCCAACCACTGATCTCAAGCCAAAATGAATGGCATGTATCAATTAGTAATATTGTTGGGGGGGGGACGGATTTTGCTGTTCAAAAATAAAGCCAAATACAAAAATAATGCAAAGGATAGGCCCATCTCCAGGGTGACTGGCTGTTTTAGGTTCCCATAGCTGAGGACCTGCCAAAATTGAATGGACATCAAAGACACAGATGAACTCTAAGCTTGAATGAAGCTCCAAGACTAAACAGAAATGAGCATTAGACCTGCATTAATGTACTTGCTGGCCACAAGAACGGTTAAATACATACCTAGATTCCCTTTTCAGGGGCACAACAGGTATGTAAGAGGCTCAAGTGGAGTCAGTGACTCCAAGAGAGGTAAGAATTGGTGATCTGCTCTCCTAAATATTGCAACCTCCCCGTAGTCACCCCCCAGCCCCTCCCAAAAAACTGATATGACAGTTGTCCTCTTTCACAAAGGGTCCCTATCCGTTGAAATCTACTCAACAGCACCCAAGAATAGCAGCAGTGTGTGAGAGAAAACCCTTCCACTCGCTGGAAAGTTTGCGGTTTGTAGCCACTCACAGCTGTCTCAAAAGAAAGATAGGTTTGTCTGACTCCAACAGTCCCTAACCAGAAAAAACTCTGTACAGCAGTTTTACTGAGAAGTCTAGGAGGTCACCCTGAGTCAGAATTGACTTGAGAACTGTTTTGTTGTTGTTGATGTTGTTTTGCTTGTTTAGTTTGTGGCTGTTGCTAATGCACTCTGACAGTTTGACTCACAGAGACACTGCGTAGAACAGAGTAGAACCCTCTAGGGTCCTGTACCATCATCAGAATTGGTGTTACGTTCACCATTGCAGCCACTATGTCAATTCATTTTGAGTTACCCCCCTCCCCCACACACACACACACACAACCCGATCATTCCTTTGTTATATGAATTCCAATGAGACTACCCTTAGGGTTTAAGAGATTATCTCACAGGATGTTCAAACCTATCCCTCAAATATAGTCTATATTTAACCTGTTCTTTGCTCACGATAAGCTATTTCTTTTGAGCCTTTTCCTACACAAGAAAATATCCTGGCAAGGCAAGTGAAATATCAGTTGTATCCAGATCTGGCCCACCGGACATTTGCAGAAAAAACAGTGATAGCCTATGTTTGACCCCAGGACAATAACAAAAATGTGTTAAAGGGACAAAAAGTCCTCAGAAAGACATTATCAGACCACCCTGGACAACAAACAGAAATGAGGAGTCCAACAAGTCATGTCCTGGTCAAGAACCATAACCCTGCTCCAATGGCATTCATGGCATTTCTTGGAAACATGTTATATATTCATAATTCCTTCAATTTACTTCTTGATGTTCATGTTTAAAATGACTAATCCTTTTTTTTTTAAGGGTGCAACATGCTTCTTGATTTTCCAACCAGAGTAAAGTTTTTCCCTTTTGTTTTCATCCACTCTCTGTAAATGTTTTTTAAGCCACACTAAGCAAAACCTGGATTTGTAACAATCTCATTAATAGTATTCCTCTTTTTCCCTGGCTTAGTATGTGAGGATCATTCGCAGATAATAGGATTTTAAATATTAAAATTTTTAAAACTGTGTCACACTTTCAATTGGTGGCCGCATAAAATATATCATGGTACTGGGCAACCAAAGACTAAAGGAAATGCTATCTATTTGCATATCTTAAAGCTACATCCAAGCCCAATGTCTTTGATCTAGGTCTGATTTGTGGTAGCTGTATAGCACAAAATAGAACCACTTTATAGGGTTTCCAAAACTTTGAAACTTTATGAAGCAGACAGTCTCATTGTTCTCCACTGAAATAACTGATGAGGTTAAATCGCTTTTCTTTTCTTCCTTTTTAAAATCATTTTATTGGGGGCTTTTTTACAACGCTTATCACACTCCACGCAGACATCCATTGTGTCAAGTATATTTATACATTTGCTGCCTTCATCATTCTCAAAGCATTTGCTTTCTACTTGAGCCCTTGGTATCAGTTTCTCATTTTCTCTCTCCCTCTCTGCTCCACCCTACCTCTTGAATCTTTGATAATTTATAATTTATTATTATTCTATATCTTACACTGTCCAACATCTCCTTTAAACCAATTTTCTGTTGTCTGCCCCTCAGGCAGGTTATATGTAGATCCTTACAATCGGTCACCCCTTTCTACCCCATCTTTTCTCCACCCTCCCAGTATCGCCACTCTCAGCACTGGTCCTGAAGGGATTTTCTGTCCTGGATTTCCTGTGTTTCCAGTTCCTGTCTGTAACAGTGAACATCCTCTGGTCTAGTTGAATTTGTAAGGTAGAATTGGGATCATGAGAGTAGGGGTGGGAGGAGTGGGAGGATGAAGTATTGAAGGAAAGTTATATATTACATCATTGCTACATAGCACCCTGACTGTATCATCAACTTCCTTCGATCCTTCTGTAAAGGGATTCCCAGTTGCCTACAGATGGACTTTGCATCCCCAAACTGCACTCCCCCTCATTCAAAATGATCTGATTTTTTGTTCTTTGATCCCTGATACCCGATCCCTTTGCCACCTCATGATCACACAAGCTGGTATGCTTCTTCCATGTGGGCTTTGTTGCCTCTGAGCTAGATGGCTGCTTGTTTGACTTCAAGTCTTTAACACCCTAGATACTATATCTTCTGGTAGCCAGGATCCATCAGCTTTCTTCACCACATTTGCTTATGCACCCACTTTGTCTTTAGCAATCTTGTCAGGAAGGTGAACATCATGGAATGCCAGTTTAATAGAACAAAGTGTCCTTATGTTGAAGGAGTACTTGAGTGGAGACTCAATGTCCTTAATACTAAACCTATAAATATATTGTACATAGATGTATTTCCCCATCCTCATATACAAATATATTTACATATGTACATGCCTTTATTTAGACCTCTATAAATGTTGTTTGCCTCCTAGTTCTTTCTCTAGTTCCTTTTAATTTCCTCTTGTCCAACTATCTTGTTCAGCCTTCATTTTTCCTTGAGGCAAGCAGCCCAGTACTCAACATGCTATGGCACTGGGGTTCCTTAAAATTATATATACAAACACACAATCTATGATGATAATGCTTAGCATTTATTAAGCCCTTTCTTCCATTCTAGACCTTGTGCTGTTTTTTGGATCATCTTATTTCAGTCCTGAATATGAAAATTACACCTTCATAATAAACAGAACCTCAAATACACATTCTAGAAAGTAAGGCACTCAACTAACAGCAAACAGGCTCACTCACTTACTCCTTTGAACAGCCACCAAATCTTCAAGGTCTGGTTCCCCATCATTCCTTGGAAATGACTCAGTGATTCTCCTTCTATTAAAAGGAAGAAAGTTTAAAGTTCTTTTCAAAGATATATTTGATCTCTTCTTGTTTTCAAAATGTATAAAGTCTTCACCAGTACCTTTGCAGCTTGTTTATTTGTCGAATGCAGGCCCTTCTCTTGGATTTCAAAACACTTTCTGGAAAGAATGGGTATAGGTAGAGGATATAGCATGATCGATTGTATATTGATGTCAAGATGAATATTTATAAACACAGTATGAGTTATGTATTACTTTCAAAATAATATTAATTAATGCTATACACTTAGTGTGTTATGAATTGAAGCAGAAGCATTCTCAACTCAACCTTGTTCCCCTTATTTCTTCCCACATACAAATTGTGGAGTAAACGGTCTCTCCACCCCGGGTCGCCACTGCCTGCACTGCTTTCGGGCCCACCAGCCTGAAGAAAAAAAAAAGAAAAAGATTAAATTGTGGAGTAAATGTCAAAAAGCCATTCTTCAGTTATTCTTGTTTTGTTTTTACCCATATACTGCATACTAGCTTTATTTGAGGAATTTGTTGTACTTAGTCTTATATACATTAGGAAACAAAGAGATGTAAAAATCATCCCAGAGTTAGATAGCTAGGAAGTAGACCCATTTTACATGCAAATCTGCTTTTTCAAAATTTTTTAAAATTTGCATCTATAACAAAAGTTGCATGGGGGTTATTTGAGCAGAGGGGTGGGGAGAGTCAAATGTCAATTGGGTTCCTATTTTAGGCTCCATCTCTATTACAAAAACCTTTTGCCCTCAGACCTACCTCTTGTTCACCTCTCTGCTCTGTTCAGCTTTGTCCTGTGTCCCCTGCAGCCTGTGTGCCCCAGACCCTCATAGCACTAGCCTTGCAGTTGAGTTCAGTAAATATAAGGCACATGGGGAGGTCACAAAGCAGGAAAAATAATAGGGCTGGTGAATTTCTTCTCTTAGTATGTTTAGGTGTTCTGGACAGAAGCTGATTCTCTGCCACAATTGCAGATTCTACCTAACCTGCTCTAGTCCTAACTTCTACCTACCAGAATAAACAAACAAACAAATAAACTCACTGCTACCTAGTTGACAATGACCCAGAGTAAGGCACCTCCTTTCTCAGACTTTTCTTTTACTTCTAATCCCTGGTTTTCCATGAGGAGTCCTGCTGGTGCAGTAGTTAAGCACTTGGCTGCTCACCAAAAGTACAGAGGCTTGAACTGAGTGAGAAAAAATGTGGCAGTTTATTTCTATAAAGAATTACAGCTTGAGAAGCTGTATGAAGCAGTTCTGTTCTATCTTTTGGGGACAAAATGAGTAAAAATCCACTTACCAGGTAAACTTTTGTTTTCTGATTGCACCACAGTCCTGTTTGGGTTTTCAACTCTTCTATTACCTATGTAGCCAACCATTTCTTTCCCTTTTATAATAGACTGGATTCCATTTCCTCGAACTGAATCTTATCCAGAGATGAAATCATTTAAGAGCATTTCTCTCTCTCTCTCTCTCTCTCTCTCTCTCTCTCTCTCTCTCTCTCTCTCTGTCTCTCTCTCTCTCATCTCTCATCTCTCCCTCTCTCTCTCCCTCTCTTTCTTCATGTGGCTATGTTGGACTTCTTTATGTATGGTTCTATCCCAAGAGTGTTAGAAGACAGCAACAATGGAATCTCCCGGTTCCCTTAAGGTCTGAGTCTGAAACTGGTATGGTGCCACTCCTGTCATAGTCTATGAGTTAATCAGCTAAAGATCTAGAAATATCAACCATTCCTTTAAATGGGGGGAGGGACAATAGTGACCATCTTTAACCCACCAAAAGAGTGAATGAGTAATGATGGAAACCAAGAATGTTCTTCCTCAATTTTCATTTCAAACCAACAATGATAAGCAAACGTAATTTGGGAACATGCCATTAGCAAAAATATCATAAATTTAGGCTCTACAATTCAAATTCCAGGTGATTCCCCCACGGACGATGGGCTGTGTATTCGATTAATCAAATTTTAGGTAGAATAGTATTCCAAAATATACCACATAAAATGGTCAATTTTCAACAGCTTGGTTTTTATAATATTGACTTAATGCTAAGACTCTGCTGAAATGCACATGAACTTTCTTGGATGACTCAGAGACCTACAGCATCCTGGGGGATCTGGGGTCACCACTCAAAACATTGGAGATCATTTTGCTAGGACTGTACCCCAGGGCTGGTTGACAGGATGCCAAAGAGATAAACCGCTTTTACAGTAATTCACAAGATGAAAAAAAGGGATTTACTAAGCAAATTAAGAGGGTGAAGAAACTTGCAAGGGGTGACATTTAGCCTACTCCATGCACCAAACTTTTCCAGCACTTTAGAGACCTGATTTACATACAATTACAGGAATGCTTCATTTATCCAGTACTGTCAGAGGAGCAGCTCCACCGAATGGAATTTCTCAGATAATGGTTGCTTCCCTCTAGAGGCACAAAGCCACTCTCACTAGTCTGGGCAGAAATCTTTCCCAAACGTATTCCCAGCCTCCTGAGCGTCCCAGGGGATGCACAGCCAAGGGTCCCAGCCAGCACTGATGAGCCCAAATGATAATTGCTGTTCGGTTTCTAGGAAATCAGTTCTAAGTCAGGGCCACCCACATGTAGGATAAGGGAGCATTGCTAAGGATCTGTGCTCTTTCCATTGTCCCTGGTATGTTACATTCTGGAAGCCCTTGTGTACTTGGGAGTCTTTTAAATTTAGAAAGGAGCCCAATGGCTTAGGTGTCTTACTTGTAACCAGAAGGTCAGCGTTTTGAGCTTACCACGTCACTCCGTTAAGAATAGGTAAAGATTCACAACGTGGGAAGCCATACGCGAGCGTTGTACTCTGTTCCAACAGCAGATAGGGGTTCAAATTTGAAAGTCAAGCCTTCATCACTTTGTCAGACAATATTTGTGTGTTTGTGTGTGTCATCCACAGGGCTTTTATTGGCAACTTTCTGGAAGTAGATTTTGATGCCCATCTTCCTCTTCTTAGTTTGGAAGCACCATTGAAGCAGTTTACTGTAGGTGACTCAGCTGGTATGTGAAATATCAATGGCATACATTTTAGCATCACAACATCATGCATATCACTACAGTATGACAGGCTGAGAGTCTGGTGGTGATCTGTTATCATCCAGGTTCCTAAGCTAATGAGGATCCTGACATCACTTGTACCTTATATGGTTCCCTTCACTCATATTTTCTGCCCTCTCCTTCCAGACAAGGAGCTCTGTATGTATAGAGGGCTAGGGATTGAGTTACTAACTGAAAGGTCAGCAATTCAAACCCACCAGTTGCTTTGTATGAGAACAATGAGACTTTCTGCTTCTATAAAAATTTAAAGTCTCAACAACACAAATAGAATTGATTCAATAGCAGTGATTTTGGTTTTTATGGACTTCCCAAGAGGTGCTGTATATTTATGATTTTCTTACTATTGTTTTCGCTCTCATATGCATATTATTAGTCTATTTTGCCTAATTTTAAAAATGTCTTTAATCCTCAGATTCATCATTCTCTCTTTCTTTCTCTCTTTCTTTCTTTCTTTCTTTCTTTCTTTCTTTCTTTCTTTCTTTCTTTTATTTCTTTCTTTTTCTCCCACATCACTGCCCTGGTGGAAGTAGGAAGCTCAACCTTGCTCCTGGAGAGCTGCTGCTGGATTTGAACCTACAACCCGCGGACTGCAGCCCCGCACACAACTGCTGCACCACCAGAGCTCAACTTGGATCCATCTTTCATCTCTCCTTAGGCACACCTCCTCACACACTTGTTACATATGCTTTTACATCTGTGCTCCACGGTTGTTTAGTATGTCTATATTTACATAAATAGGGTCATGTTGTAGAATTGTTTGGACCTTTTTTAAGTGAGCACAAATCTCTAAGATGAATCCATGTACATCTCGTGATGCCTTGCAGGTCACATGTGCCCACAGCATTGTATCTTTGGATTGCTCCCGTAATGGACAACTAAGACTCTGGCTGGGAGTAGAATCTTCTTCCAGGCTTCTCAATGACATGTCCATTGATTGGTCTCAACCAGTGAGAGGCTTCTTAATTATCTCCCTCAATTTCTTGATGGTCTCTCCAACTTGTTGGCTTTAAGATAGCTTTGCTTCTTCTATCACAACTCAAGTCTCAAAAAGCACATATCCTGGGGGTGGGATGGGGGTGCACAAATGAGACAAGAGGAAGTCATAAAATCTTTTATGATTGTGATAGTTAGGTTTTTGTGGCTACTTGGCTATCCTAGAATTCTCAGTGGTCAGCAGAGCAGTTGAGGCCCCATAATGTGACCTAAGAGTGTTATCAACTCCATGCTGCAATCTACTGTGAATCAAGCAGTTTCTCAAATCATAGCCATAATGATACTTCCATATGACCTACTCTATATTTAAATGGAACATTGTGGAGAGTTTCACTTTTTTGTTAGCCTGGATGCTGCAAAGGGATCCACCTCACTGCTTGATAATCCTGGGAGTCATCACAGCCTGCTCACCATGGCTTTGTAAAATTCCGCAAGCCACAGGCCTGATCTGCTGACATCTACCAACCTATTTTTGTCTTCCTGCCTCTTGGCCCCTTAGTCTCAGCAGGAGCATGGTCTAGGAGGAGCTTCCAGATTAGCATCCATCCTTCAGATCTGGACCAGATCGGATCTACCATCTTCTCTAACTGTGTCAGCCATTTTTCTTGACGTGGACTTCCCTCTTGATATTCCTACATAAGCATCGCTGTTTTTGCAGCTGTACAGAACTCAGTCTGACACAATAACCTAGCCTGAGAAGTCACTCAGCATCATTTCTGCCACATTTGTTCACTGAGGAAGAGGACTTCCTAGATTCAAAGAAAAGGGAATTAGACTCCACATCCTGAGAGCGAGTGAGAAAAATAAAATAAAAAAGGGAAAAACACATAGGACAAAAAAATATATATAACTGTGACCATTTTTTTTAAGTTCAGTTGACTATAATTTGCAACTATTAAAACAAAAAACAATACTCAAGGTACAGTAAGATTCACCCCTCAGGACTTCCAACCTCATCTGCACCATGAACAAGTTAGGTCAGGCCACTGACAAGAAGCAATAAAAGTACCCAACTTAGCTTCTCTTCCCATACTACCCTTCTAGCAGGCTGCAAACTCTCTTCCAACTGGACCCTCCTTTGCCTTGACAATTGCATATTCTTTAGGTAGAACCTAAGATTAGGCTTCTTCAACCTGTACTTAAAGATCAAGAAAGCCTCCTCTCACCACGCTTACTACCCAGCCTGTGAGCTGATTGATTTAACCTAACAGAGATAGATTGGTGAAATTACCCTCACAGTAGGTGTGGGAGAGTAATGGTACCCAGGAGGGACAGGTAAGCAAAAAGGGAACAGACCCAGGCAATTTCCAGACACCTCCACTGTCTATTACTTTGTTCACTTAAATAAACAAATAACCCCCAGGCAATCAGCAGCCAGAACCTCAGCAGCGACAGAAATGATTTCCTTTCATTAGAAGCAAAGACCAATCAATGCTCCTTAATCGCATCACCACGTGCTCAAACAGCACCAGAAAATCCCCTGCCGGCTCTCCACATCTGGGTATTTACTCTACACAGGATGGAGATGAGATTCTTCATCTGAAGTAGAAGACTGAGATGGAAGATCAGCCCCCTCCCATACTCAGGTTCTGCTAGTTAAGGAAACAGGTCCTCTTCATTGTGCCTGAGATGGAGCAAAGCAACAAGCACATGGACACAATTACTCACTGCAGAACTTTTCACAGAAGCCTAAAAGTGAAACAACCCAAGTGTCCATCAAAAGATGAACACATTAGCAAAACACAGCACATACACGCAATGGAATGTTACTCAGCCATAAAGACAAATGAACTCCAGTATGTACTATGACATGGTTGAACCTTGAAAACCTTTTGTCGGCTGAGCCCCAATGGCGTAAGTGGTGAGTGCAGGACTGCAGCCCGTGGGCTTGGCGGTTCAAATCCAGCGGGGGCTCTCAGGAGCAGCATTGGGTAGCGCCCATGACCGCCAGAGGTAGTGATGCCACCCCGCCAAAAAAAGAAAACATTTTGTAAGTGAAATAATTTAAGGGTATCAGAGGGCAAATATTATATGATCTAACTAATATTAAATAAGTATAATAGGAAAATTTATAGAAATCAGAGGTTAATAGTGCCTTCCAAGGGCAGGAGGGAGGATAAAAAGGTGAGTGCTTAAAAAGGTTCATTTTAAGTTCGGTTTGGGTGGTGGGAAATTTGGCCAAGTATATTTGGCGTTGGTTACATGTCACTGAATTGTATACATGGAACATATTATATTGGCAAATGTTGAGTCATCTATAATTTTAAAAGAGAAAATTAGAGCACACACAAAAAAACGTGAAAGGAATCTTGGGAATTGTACATTTCATGAGAATATATAGTGAAAGCCTTCTACTACCAATGGCCACGTGCCTGATGAAATGATGATCGTGTCAGTGCAAAGGCAAGTACTAATCCCACTCAAGGAAGCAGCAGGCAAGAGCTCAAAGACTTCTTTCAAGCATTGGAAAGCAAGGGTGTTGGAGTGCTGCTAGTCTGGGTAGAGAAACAAATTCATTGACACATGTATATATAGGAAAGAGCTTTATATAAAGACCAATTGTATATTGAGAAAACATCACAACCCAGTCCAGATCATCCAAAAATCTGATATTAGCCTATATGTTGGATACTTGTCCAGAAATTCTTCTTGAGACTCACACAGCACATGCAGTGATGCCAAATGAAGGAAGATCACAGGACAGTGGGAGCAAAGCCTTGTGGATCCAGTGGTGGTGAACACATCTCCGGTGCTCTAGTTTCCATGTCAGTGGCTCCATTTGGTTTGTCAACAGGAATGTGTACCAGAGAAAGAGAGGGTGTCCTCCCTCCAGGGAGAAAGAGAGGAAGGTTCCAGAAACCTCATGACAAGGCCACGCCTACAGAAGGCATCAGACTCTGATCTGATTGATAGGCTGGACTCCACTCCTTCACTCTTACTTATAAAAAAAGATAATGGTGCATTAAGAAAGCATTCCTTAATTTGACATGAGATTATATACTTACCACAAGTACTAAGGTGCCCGTGACCCAAACCATGATATTTGTAATGATCACATATGCATGTGAAAGTTGGATACTGAATAAGATTGAGCAAAAAAGAATTGACGCATTTGAATTATGATCTAGCAAAGAATATTGAAAATACCATGGACTACTAAAAGAACAAATACATCTTTATTAGAAGTACAACCAGAATGTACCTTAGAGCCAAGGATGACAAGACTTTATCTCCCGTACTTTGGGTATGTTGTCAAGAGAAACAAATCCTCAAAAGACAGCATGCCTGGTAAAAAAAAAACAAAGAATCAAAAATTAGGAAGGTTTTCAGTGAAAGACTGTCACACTGGTTGCATCAATGGACTCTGTTGTACATAGAGTCGTTATGAGTTGTAACTGATTTGATGACACTAACAACAAAGGTCCACCCAGAAGCAGTTTCCACACCACCCTCTTTAGTTCACATTATGATTCATGAACATGTCCAGGTACTATTGTTACTATTGTTACCACAGCCCTGGACACACCCTCCTTTTCTAGATGGATCAATTACACACCAGATGTGGCAGTCACCTAATCTGGTGTCAATTTGAGGATTAGAAGTGTAGGGATGGAGTCTAGCCTCTCAATCTGGGGCCAGTCAATGAGACCTCTGTGGGCATGGCCTTCTCTGAGAATTCTGGGAAAAGTGGTAGTTCCTTCTTGTAGTGGGAAGACACTATTGGACTCACTCCCTTGGAGACACTGGACTGACAAGGCTGACTTCCTGCGAGACATTCCTGAGGAAAAGCCACATAGAACTACCATAGCACCTTGAGCCAAACAAGCCACATGGATGCAACCAGAACTCTGAAGCCTGAGGAGCAACCTGGAGACCCCTGCCTGCACTGAGAAGTTTACAATGCCACTGGATCCAAAGGCATTCTACCCATCTGGCTTGTCATCACCTTACATTTGGCATCATTGGATGTGTTTCGTGAGTCTGAAAACATTTTTATAGACTGGTATAGGGCATATGGACTAATATCAGACATGCGAGATTGGACTGGCCTGGGCTGTAATTCTTTCTTAATATACAATTACATTTTCAATAAACCTCTTTCTTATATTCATATGCATGTTTATGAACTTGTTTCTCTAGTCTACCCGACTAACACACCAGGCAAGGGGATCACTTCTCACGAGTGGCCAGAAACCATTTTCTTTCACCTTGTTTATGCTTCCAATTCTAATTTCCTCCATCAGAGGCATATCCAAAAGTTAGTTTGGGTGATAATTTTAGTAATCATGTACTCCATTCTTATCATATGTATGAGTGATGCCATGTTTGTCTATCAATTAATTGAACATCTCTGTCTTTGAGTCTATTCCTAGGGATGGTAAAAAGAAAACTTCATTTTTTATCTGTTAGAACAAGAGAACTTGATTCTCTGATCATTATTTTACAAATTCTTTCCATTTTCAAGATGTCATCATGATTTTATTAGTCAGATATCACATTCTCTTTATCTAATATTTTTTACTTTACTCATTTTGTAGAAAAAATAAAAATACATGTACTTTTAAAGAAAACATCTTATCCCTGTCCAAACTGGAAGAATAATATTGTATGTCACAATGATAATATGAATATGAAAATAGTCACAATGGAAGTTCCTGGGAAATTAAACATAAATGTCTCTTTTCTCATTCCTGAAATCTTAATCAAATTAGGTAAATAATCAAAAGATGGAATAAAAAAAAGCATAACCCCACTGGGTCAAAAGGAAAAGAAGAAAAATGGACAGCAAATGACAATGCATGAGCACTTTGGAGGTTTGTTATTCTGGGTTGACTAGAGAAACAAGTCCAAAGACACCAAAATATGTCCAAAATAAGAAAGAGAGATTTATGCCAATGAGTAAGTGTATATCAAGAAAAATGTTCCGGTCTGATCCATATCAGGTCCAAAAGTTTGACATTAGCCCATAAGTCCAATACAGGTCTACAGATCCTCCTTCAGACTCACACAATTACGTGCAATGATGCAAAACTGCAGAAAAATCTACAGGCTAGTGGTTGAAAAGTCTTATGGATCCAATGGTGGTGGAAGCATCTCAGTGCTGGTGTGGGTGTCCTAGTGGCTCCTACAATTCTCCAAGCATATCTCTTCAACAGGCAGATGAAGCAGAGAGAAAGGGCTCTTTCAGGTCTCAGTAAATCTCTGCATGATTGTCAACAGGAAGGCCAAGGTAGAGAAAGAAGTTCCCAGAATCCTCCTGAAAAGGCCATGCGCACAAAGAGGCATTGTCAGACTGTGACCTGATTGACAGGCTAGACTCCATTTACTCTTAATACCTTCAAGTTTACACAAGATTATGTAACTACCACAGGAAGCTAGTGAAAAAAAAATGGATTAGGAGTAACTGCCACGTAGACCTAGGAGAAAGGAAGTAAAAAGATGAGTGGTTCTAAGCCATAGGACACTAAAAAAAGCCTTCAAGAAAAGTGAGTAAAATGACAAGGACTCATGGAAAGTCTGAGTTAGAATCCCTCCCTCAAAATACCCTATCAGAGCCCACTCTCCACAGAAAAGATTGAAAATGTGTGGTCTGATAGTGAATTTGCTCTTTCCATCACCAAAACCTTTGATGATACATATTTTTTAATTTGTAAATACAACCAACAACTATAACAAATCCTTATGTGTCCAGGGATTAAGTAATCTTGTCAACCATTTGAAAGGTCGAAAGCTTTAACCCACACATTTGTACCCCAAGGCAAATCCGTTGCCACTAAGTTAGTTCTGACCCATAGCAAGCACATATATGGTTGACAGGACTGTAAATCTTTAGAGGAGCAGACAGCTTCATCTTTCACCCGAGGAGCTTCTAGACGGGTTCAAACTACCAGTTTTTAATTGGCAGCCAAGTGCTTAAGCATTGTGCCACCAATACCCCTTTCTGCAAAGGTTAGAATCAATAAAATCCTACTGGAAATTCTTCTTTGCCATGGGGTCACCACGATTCATAATCAATTCAACAGTACCAAGCAATAACATTATCTCCTAGCTGGCTGTTATATTCTTCATCAACAATTGGAAATTGACCTGCACACACAAACATGGTGAAGCCCCAGGGGATAGTTTGGAAATTATAACTTCTTGTATACTTAGATAAGAATAAATATGGCATGCATGAAATAAGATGACAAAACTAAAAAAAAAAAAAAAGCACATGGGGATAACAAGAGAAAAACTGCAATGTTGGCGAAAAGAAGAGAAATAAAAAGACAATGAGTGAATGTCCATGTCTGTCATCTCAATAAATAATGTACAGGAAGAGAGAATAGGATTTAGAGGAGAGAAAATTTTGTTTGGGAAATGTACCAAAAAATCCCCCCAAATTAAAGACTTTGGTTTTGCTGTTAGAAAGGTCGACTTCATGGATAACAGAATAAATGATCAAGGGACCCATCATGAAGTTAAGAACACATAGATGGGGAAAAAAGAGGCTGAAATCTCCTAGAATGTAAACAAAGTAGTCAGTTATATAAGAGTTTGGGAATATATGAGGTAGTAGAACTTTTCCTTAGGAACACTGAAAACCAATTAAACAGTCTTGACTGGAAACAATTAAATTGTGCCTTAAAGTTCTAAGAGTGGGGCTGAGTCCCAGTGGCGTAGTGGTTGTGCGCAGGACTGCAGCCCACTGGGATGGAGGTTCAATTCCAGCAGCAGCTTCACAGGAGCAAAGGCTGGGCCTACTACTCCCACCACCAGAGGGCAGTGATGGCCCCCAAAAATTCTAAGGGCAATAATAATAATAATATTTTTAAATTTCAAGAATATGTAACTTTAAACCTTGAAAGGGTTTTGAACATTTTATTGTACTGTAGGTGAAAGTTTACATAGAATATTAGTTTCTCATTCATCAATTAAGACACAAACTCTTACGTGATGTTGATTGTTATTCTCCAATGTACCAGTTCCATTCCCATTTCCTCTCTATCTTCCCTTTTTCCATCCCTCCAGTTTTCTAGCCCCTCTTCGCTTCTCTCCTTTTGGGAAGTCAAGTTTGGTCCTTTTGGTGTAGTATACTAGATTGTTTTAAAGAATACAATCCTCACCAGTGTTATTATTTGCATTATAAGTAAATCTATTCCTTGGCTAATAAGCGACCTCCAGGAGTGGTTTATATTTCCAAGTGAAAATATTGTCTATCTTACTGTGGTAGTATTGGAAGCTTATACATTCTCTCTCCATTTACTAAGTCTCATCCTTTCTCATGAGTTTTCAATCACCACATAAGCATCCAAATTTTCCCACCCATTCTTTCCTTGGCCAGAGTTGTACGTTGTTGCAGCCAGTCATTACCAACTAATTCTTCTGGTTTCAAGTTTGAAAAGACCGTGGTTTGTGTGTACCATTTGTCCTGTAACTAATTGTTTCCTTGACTCTTTAGTTTCCTTCAGTATTCTAGACTTAGATGTCTTCCACACCTATGATCATTAGCTTTCATGACCAGTCCCTAAGTTCCACAAAGTATTTGGATATGTGTAAGAATTTTCCATAACTTTGTCCATAGGTGCTACATTATATGTATGTATGCATGTATATATGCTTATGCATATATGTGTGTGTACCCACAACTGTACTTATAAGCTCCACACTCATCGAAATCCTCAAAACTTCTCACAGATTGTAGAATTGCATGTTACAGCATTTACCACGATACTGTTGTGACTTAATTCCAACTCAGAACAACCCTGTGCACAACACTGTGAAACACTGACAATCCTCACAAGCATTCCTGTCTTGATCCCATTTTGCAGCCATTGTGTCAATCGATCTTGTTGAGGGTCTTCTTCTTTTTCACTGACCTCTACTTTTCCAAGCATTTCCAAGGTCTCATTTTTTCAGTAATATGCCTAAAGTACAAAAGACAAAGTTTCACCATCCTCACTTCTAGGAGTATTCTTGCTTTCCAAGGCAGATTGATTTGTCCTTCTAGAAGTCCACAGTATCTTCCAGATTATTTAAAAGTATGATCACTCAAATGCAATATTTCTCTGGACTTCCTTATTCATGGTCTAACATTTGTATGCTTATGCGGTGATTGGAAATATAAAGGTTTGTGTCAAGCAAACCTTAATCTTCAATGTGACATCTTTGCTCTTTAACACTTTCCAGAAGTCTTATGCAACAGATTGATGCACAGTGCAATATGTCATTTGATTTCTTGACTGCTGTCTACAGCCATACCACCCTGAATGTGCCCGATCTCATCTGATTTCTTGATAGCTGCTTCTATGAGTGTTGATTGTGGCTCCAAGTAAATTGAAACCCTTGACAATTTCAATCTTTTGTCTCTTTATTATGATATTGTTTATGGTTCCAGTCATGAGAATTTTCATTTTCTTTACATTAGATTGTAATCCATACTGAAGGTTGCAGTCTTTGATCTTCACCAACAAGTCCTTCAAATCCTCCTTGCCTCTAGCAAGCAAGAAGGAATCATGTATATCAAAAGTTGCTAGGATTGAGCCTCCCTCTGATCCCAATGCCACCTTAATATAGTCTAGTTTATCATATTATTTACTCAGGATACAGAATGAATAGGTCTGGTGAAAGGATACAGCCCTAATGCATGCCTCTTTCTTCTGAGAAAACAACTGTTTCTAGGTCCACAAAGAGTTTGAAGAACTTGATAACTTTCTTCAGTTTCTTCATAACTAGTTTTAGTGGGTGGTGGGCATATTTGAATAGTAATTGTCTTAACTGGAATTCCATGTGTATGTATATAGATGTATATATATCCCTATCACAGACTGCATTATGATTCAAGATAGATCTTGAGGTGGTTTTTTTGATGGAGAAGCAGATGCCACCATTCTTCTTGAATTTGTCATTCCCAGTATAGTAAATTGAATGATGGCCTAATTCAAAGTGGCCAAATACCAGTCCATTTCACCTCATTAATGCCTAAAATGTTGATCTTTATGCGTTCCATATAACTTTTTGTAGCTTCTAATTTTCTTAGATTCATAATTCATACATTCCATATTCCAATTATTAACGGACATTTCAGCTGTTTCTTTATATTTTCAGTCATACTCTACAAACAAATGAAAGTCTTGGGCTGAGCCCCGGTAGCGTAGTAGTTGTGCACGGGACTGCGGCCCACTGGGACGGAGGTTCAATTCCAGCAGTGGGCTGGGCCTCCTACTCCCACCACCGGAGAGCAGTGATGCCCCCCCCCCAAAAAAAAAGAAAGTATTAAAGCTTTCACATATTCACTAAGGTTGACTCTACATTGAAGAGGCAGCTCTTTCTCAGTTGCATTTGGCCTACTTTCCAATCTGAGTGGCTCATCTTCCAGGACTATATTTGATCATGTTTCAATACTATTCATAAGGTTTTCAGAGACTAAGCTCTCAAATAATCTGAGAAGCTGATTAAAATGAAGAAGAATGCAGCATCAGAATTGGAGGAAGGCTTATTAACAACTTGCAATATGCAGATAACACTACTTTGCTGAAAGTTACAAATACTCGAAGAACTTAGTGATGAAGATCAAGAATTGCAGTTTTCAATATGAGTTATCACTAAAGGTGAAGAAGACCAAAATCCTCACAACTAGACCAATAGGCAATATCATGATAAATGGAAAAAAGTTTGAAGCTGTCAAGGATTGTGTCTTAGGATTTTTGGATCCATGAGCAATGCTGATGGAAGCAGTAGTGAATGTGTCAAAAGATGCATTGCATTGGTAAATCTGCTGCCTAGGATCTCTCTAGAATATTGAAAAGCAAGGATGCTACTATGAGGTCTAAGGTGAGGATGACCCAAGAAATGGCATTTTCAGTTGCCTCATATTCATGTGAAAATTGAACAAGGAAGACTAGAGAAGAATTCATTTGAATTGTGGTGCTGGAGAAGAATATTGAGAGTAGCATGTACTGACTACCAGAAGAACAAACAACTCTGTCTTGGAGGAAGTATAGCCGGAGTGCCACATGGAAGCAGGGATGGCAATACTTCATTTCACACATTTTGGACATGTTGCCTAGAGAAACCAGTACTTGGAGAAGGACGTCATGCTTGATACAGTGGGGGTGGGGGGGCAGGCAGTAAAACAGAAGAGAACCCTCAATTAGATAAATTGATGCAGTGGCTGCAACAATGGGAGCTAGCATCAAAGGAATTGTGAGTTTGGTGGAGGACTGGGCAGTGCGTCATTCTGTTGTGCATGAGGTTGCTATGGGTCAGAACCTGCTCAATGCCACCTAACAACAACAACAAAAATCCCTCAAAGTGGACTGCCTAGTCTTTCTTTCTAGTTTGTTTGTAGTCAGGAAGCTTCACTGCAACTGGTTCTCCACTGAAACACCCTGAAGTTGATATATTGGTAAGTTAGCGTTCAGCATCGCAACACACAAGTCACCACAGTATGACAAATTGATAGAGTGGTAGGAATATCTATGACTTCCTTAACTTAATCATGTTGTGCTGACTTCCCTACACACCAGGGGAAATGGTATCATATACTTTTATAGAAGTGGTATCATATAATATTTGTTCTTTTGTAACTGAAATTTTGTCCAACAGAATATTCCCCAGAGTTAGTCATGTTACAAGATGTTTCACAAGACATCATTATTATGTACCATTGTGTGGTAATCTGATGTACATATGCACTACATTGTATATCTATGGATACACAACATCAATTTTATTCCATACATGTACATGAAGTAAAAATGGTATGTGCTACACTTTATCTATTTATCCATTAAAGACATCATCAGTATTTCCATAATTTTCCTATTATGAATAACACTGCAATAAGCATATGTCTATTTTTATCACTGCTGTTATTTCCTCAGTAATTTTTACTAAGGAGTGGGATTGCTGGATCAGATAGCATTTTTATATCTAGCTTTCTGAGGAAGTGGCATACAAATTTTCATAGTGGTTGTACCATTTTACAATCCTATTAGAAAATTTAAGAATTTCAATCTACCCATAACCTCACCAGCATTTGTTTGTTTGCTTGTTTTGATCATTGCCATTTTTGCAAGGTATTTCATTTTAGAGTTGATTTGCATTTCTGTAATAGTTAATGATAAAAAAAATCTCGTATGTGTTTGTTGGCCATCTTTTTGATAAAGCGTCAACCCTTGAATTTTATACACAGCCAAACTATCAACTCAATGTAAGAGAATAATATCGCTTTTTGAACTATGTAGGTGTCAAAATTTGTTTTCTGAGCTCATTTTCTCAGGACTATATCAGAGAATGTGCTCCACTAAAACAAAGGAGTAAATGAAGAAAAATGAAGGCATGAGATGGGTACAGATCCTCCTGCACAGTACAAGAGCAGAGGGAAGTCCCAAGATGACAGCTATGTTGTAGGCCTGGAGAGCAAGGAAATCAGATGGGCCATCAGGATGGACAGCTCCATGAGAGATGTCTCTAGAGAAAAAAAAGAACTGACAGATTAACTGACAGGTGTGGCCGGGTGTAAAATTGGATTGAGGGCCTTTGTACAGAGCTAGTGGAGGGTATGGGAAGAGTCACCCAGACATTCAAAGAAAACCAAGCAAAAAGAAGCAAAGGCCAGCAAAAGAATGACATCTTAAGACATTACTCAACTAAGCTGTGAATAATATTCACCCATAATAATAAAAATAGTAAATCTAATTTAAATTAAAAATGCACAAACCTAAGGTGGGAAGTTAGAGAGATGTGTTATATATGTGATTAATCATGAATTTTTTATCATTCTTAAAATTAATAGTACCTACTTGATATATGAAAAATAGGAAATAGCCACATAATCTATCTTTTTTAGGTGCCTACAGAAAAATATACAAATAAAAGCTATAAGAAATTAGAAGGAGTTGCTTGAAAGAATTGGCCTTCTGGGGTTGAGGTGGGTGGAAGAATTAAAGGATCATCTATTCATTTGCTCATTTAAAGTCTTGATGCCTGGTGTACATTGGTTAAGCATTTGGCAGCTAGCTAAAAGGTTCAAAGCTATAAGTCACTCCATGAGAGAAATATTAGGAAGTTCGCTTCTGTAACATCTACAGTTTTGGAATCCCTGTCAGGCTGATTTACTCTTCTTTTAAGGTAGCTACAAATTGGAATTGAATTGACAGCAAAGGGTACTATTCACCTAAGGAGCCCTGATGGCACAATAGTTAAGTCTTCAATTGCTCACTGAAATATTGGCTCTTTGAACTCACCCAGTGGGTTTGAGGGAGAAAGACTAAGCAATCTGCTTTCATAAAGTATAAAAGCTAAGAAACCCTAGAAGGCAGTTCTTTCTACTGTCACAAGGGGTTGCTATTAGTCTAAATGAACTTGAGGACATTTAACAAAAACACAATGCAACTATTTATTAGACAATATTTTAGTCTGCTAATACTTCTAAGTGAATTGAAATTTAGTATAATTAAATTTGTTGCTCCTACGTGTGTCAAGTTGGTTCGAACTTAGAGGGACAATACGTACAACAGAATGAAAAAACTACCTGGTCTTATGTCATCCTTATGACTGTTATGTTTAAGCCCACTGTTGCAGCTACTTGGGTCAGTCCATCTTGTTGAAGGTTTTCCTTTTCTTTGCTTTCCTTCTACTTTATCAAGCATGATAAATCCTTTTTCAGGGATTAGTATCATAACATGTCCAAAGGACTTTAAATGAAATCTCACCGTCATTACCTCTAAGAAGCATTCTGGCTATACTTATTTCAAGACAAATTTGTTTGATCTGTTAGCAATCTGTGGTACTTTCAATATTCTTTGCCAGCACCATAATTCTAATGCTTCAATTCGTTTTTGGTCTTCCTTGTTCAATGCCCAGCCTCCACATGCACAGTGATTGAAAATACTATGGCTTGGGTTAGGCACACTTTAGTGCTCAAAGTAACATCTGTGTTTTTCTACACTTTAAAAAGATCTTGCAGGCTGAACCCCGGTGGCATAGTGGTTGTGCGCGGGACTGTGGCCCACTGGGATGGAGGTTCGATTCCAGCTCCACAGAGCAAAGGCTGGGCCTCCTAATCCCACCACCTGAGGGCAGTGATGCCCCACCCCCCCCCAAAAAAAAAAAAGATCTTACAGAGCAGATTAACAATGTTAAC
Source organism: Nesogale talazaci (assembly GCA_004026705.1). Classification (NCBI taxonomy): domain Eukaryota; kingdom Metazoa; phylum Chordata; class Mammalia; order Afrosoricida; family Tenrecidae; genus Nesogale; species Nesogale talazaci. The sequence goes on from PVJH01016319.1 coordinate 32,523, forward strand.
AATGCAATGCATTGTTTCCTCTTTTGATGGCTGTTTCCATGAGCATCGATTGTGGGTCCAAGCACGTGATTGGAGATCCTTAACAATTTCTAACCTTTCTCCATTTATCATGATGTAACCAATTGGTCTAGTTGTATGGACTTTTGTTTTCTTTTTTCTTTACATATCAAAAAATTTAATCATTAAGTGATATTAAGTATGTTTGTGCGATCATCATCACAGTCAATTTCAGAAGAATCTCTTCTCGTGTTCATTGCTTTAAACTCCCTAGTCCCTCACCACCACCACCCCCAATCACTGTGCTAGGCCCCTATCCAGTTACTGTCTGTATTGATCTACCTATCTTAGGTTTCTTGTGTACAAAATCATATAAAACAAAACCAATCATACAAATTTTATAAAACATACAAACAAAACCAAAAACAATGACTAGACAAAACATAGAAAAAACTCAAAGAGAAATCAGAAAATACATTATTTTTATAAATCATTTTATTGGGAGTTTTTACAACTCTTTTTTTTTGGGGGGGGCGGGGGGTGCATCACTGCTCTCCGGTGGTGGGAGTAGGAGGCCCAGCCCCACTGCTGGAATTGAACCTCCGTCCCAGTGGGCCGCTGTCCCGCGCACAACCACTACGCCACCGGGGCTCTGCCCTAGGAGTTTTTACAACTCTTAGAACAATCCATACATCAATTGTATCACATACATCTATACATATTTACAATCATCATTTTCAAACCACTTTCTTTCTATCTGAACCCTTGGTATCAGCTCTGTTTTTCCCTCCCTCCCCTCCCCTCTCACCCTTGTGAAGCCTTGATAAATCATAAATCATTATTATTTTCAAATCTACACTAATTGCTCTCTTCTTCACTCAGGTTTCTGTTATTCGTCCCCAGTGCGGCAGGGCAGGCGGGCAGAGGGTGGGGATAGGATGGAGTGTTATATGTCAATCATTGTGATTGGTTCCCCTTGAGAAAACAGAAAATGGTACATTCTGAAACAACTTTAAAATGGATCAATCTGAAGATAAAATGATAGAGTATCATATTTCGACTTAATTACATCTGCCATAATTGACTTTACAATGCTCTTTCTGATGGCAGGGCAACTCACATCCTTCGACAATGGTCAAAGTGAATTCATCAGAGACATAATTTATGAGGTCCTTGTGAATAGATATGGGGCTTCCACTATGCAAACTGGGATGTTCATAATTTAAGACTGGTGTTGATATGTTACTTAGATGGCTGCTTGTTTTAAGACATGCTTTAAAGACCCTGTACATTATACTTTCCAGTAACCAGGCACCATCTGGTTTCTTCATTATACTTCGCTAAAGCCCCCAAATCTTCAGTGATCTCTTCATGAGGGCTATCATGAAGTAGGGCCATTTCATAAGAGTTCATAAGATTGGGCTGGAATTAAGTGTATGCTTTATATTTATACTTTTTTTTTAGTTTTTTAGGCACCACTGCCCTCTGGTGGTGGGAGTAGAAAGCCCAGCCTTTGCTCCTGTGAGCTGGAATTGAACCACCATCCCAGTGAGCCCCAGTCCCGCGTACAACCACTACGCCACTGGGGCTCAGCCCTATATTTATACATTTATCATATGTATGTATGTGTGTGTGTATATATATATATATATATATATATATATATGACATCAGGATTGGAGGAAGCCTCATTATCAAACTGTGATATGCAGATGAAACAACTTTACTTGCTGAAAGTGAGGAAGACTTGAAGCACTTACTGTCAAAGATCAAGGAGTTTAGCCTTCAGTATGGTTTATGACTCAAAATTAAAAAAGACCAAAATTCTCTAAACCTGACCTACTCAACATGGTATACCAATAGGTAGTGTCATGATAAATGGAGAAAAAGTAGAAGTTATCCAGGACTTTGTCTTGCTTGGATCCATAATCAATGCTCATGGAAGAAGTGGTCAAAAGATCAAAAGATGCACTGAATTTGGTGAATCTGTTCCACAAGACCTCTTTTGAGTGTTGAAAAGTAAGTGTGTTAATTTGAAACTAAGGGGAGCATGACCCAAGCCCTGGTATTTTCAATGGCCTCATATGTATATGAAAGTTGGACCTTGACTAAGGAAGACCAAAGAAGAGTCAATGCATTTGAAGTGTGGTGCTGAAGAAGAATGCTGAGCATGCCATGAAATGCTAAGAGGGCAAACTAATCTGTCATGGAATATGAATGCATAGAGTGCTCTTTACAGGCAAGTGTGGTGAGACTTCATCTTACATACTTTGGACCAGTCCCTGGAGAAGGACATCATGCATGGTAAAGTAGAGGTGAACAAAAAGAGGAAGGCCCTCAAGGAACTGGACTGGCACAGGGGCTGCAACAATGGGCTCAAGTAGGGAAACAGCCGTGAAAATGGTGCAGGACCAGGCAGTGTTCCATTCTGTTGTGCATAGGGTCAAGGGGATGGTACCTGAGAACAACAACAGGTTCATTTTAGAACCATTTGCTCCATGTTCAGATTGAATAAATATGGTAAGATATAACCCTGATGCACACCTTCCCACTAAATAAACATATGTACAATTAGCATGCACACAAGTAGATATTCCAGAATCACCATTCTTCTCAAGGTTATCCATAGTTTATTATGATCCATGCAGTAGGATACCTTTAAACAGTCAATAAAATATAAGAAATATTTTCTGGAATTATCTGCTTTCAACCAAGATCCACCTGATGTCATCAATAGCGCTTGGTTCATGTACTTTTCTGAATACAGCCTGAGATTTTGACAACCCAAAGACAATCTCTCAAGGAGGTTCTCTCTCTAGCTTACCAGCAAAACTTAATAGGACATTGCTTTGGCAGAATTTCTGATGGTGTCTTACAATAGGGAAAGAAAGATTCGAATTTACTGAACTCTAAAGCTTCAACTTAATATTGAGTAAGAATTATGATACATCAATTCAGGATTGGCAGAAACAACAAGGCAATGTGTTTTAGAGGAAGAATTCAAAAGACCCTTGAGCACAAATTATTAATGTTTTCCATCAAAGAGCTGATGGATCGTTTGAGAAATTGCTTAGTAAAGAACCAAACATTTACATGAGCAGAACAAACATGGAGAACTGAAGCTGGGCTAGCTAATGATGACAGTGGAACAACAAAGTCCTATTAATGAGTTCTAGAAGGTGAAATGGCCTTCCCAGAGTCCAGTGTGTGTGTAGGGGTAGACAAAATAAGTTCTTAAAGATAATAAAAAGAGAATCACTAATACAAAACTAAGGAATGTCACTTCTGTGCATTTCTTTCTTTTTTCCCCACATCAGTTTTAATCAAAAGATAATTTAAATATCATAGATGCAATAGTTCAAGCATTCAAGTATATCACAGATAACTATATAATCACCTCTCCATCAAGTTTAGGGCATTCCCACCCCACCCCGTGGTCAAATACCCTTTAAAGTGATTCATGCAATCACAATCCATCCAAGTATTTCCTCCCACCACTCCCACGTTCATTAGCTATTCCATAAATCCCCTTTCCCTCCCTATCTACACTCCAAGCATCCTCCGACCCTCCACTGGTGTTCGCTACATCCCCTTGTATCCATTATTATCATTACGTCTCCACTCCTCTTGTGTTCTACAGCTGGAAAAAACAACAGACAACAAAATCACACTAAGGTGCTAAGGGTGAAAACATAATAGTATACAGACAAAAAGGCTAACAATGAATAAGAAAGAAAAAATTCCCAACGCTAATCAAAAAGCTAGGGAAGACATTTCTGTCATGGAACCAGTAAGAGATACTTGCACCCAGAACACATTCAGGTTCTGTCTGTTGGGTGGTCACCTGGCCAAGTGTTGGGTTGAGTGCAGCATAATCAAGATTACAATGGTCTCTGCTAAAAGTAAAGCTGATTTTGACTCATGACCTATAGCTAGAGCAGATCTTTTGTGCATTTTCTATACTCATGGTACTCTGGACCATGCCCAAAATCCACTGCCATAAATTCAATTTTTCCTTATGGCAACCCTATAGGGCGGGGTAGAAGTGCTCCCATGTGTTTGTGAGATTGCAATAGTAAAAAAATATATTTGAATAGAAAGTCTAATCTTTCTCCTGTCCATGACCCATAATTTAAGATCAAATGAATACTACAGTAAACAAAAGTGTTACTACCTAGGGCATGTTAATTATAATATGACAATTATTAAACCTCAAAAACTGGAGAACTGAACCTTGATGATCTTTGACTTCCTTCAATGATCCAGGAACAGCTTGAGGGGACTTATCTCAGAACTGCCCCTGACAGTCAGTTCCAGATGTGCAAGGAGTTAGCATTACATTGAAATTAGCTATTCTCTTCTTGGGGCTTGGCTGCAGAACTAGATAACCGATCATTCGTTTTCTTTTCTGTTTAAAAACAATCATTTTGGGGCTGAGCCCTGGTGGCGTAGTGGTTGTGTACAGGACTGCAGCCCACAGGGTTGACGGTTCAAATCCAGCAGCAGCTTTCCAGGAGCAAAGCTGGGTTTTCTACTCCCACCAGAGCAGTGATGCCACCAAAAAAAAAATCATTTTATTGGGGTCTTGTATAACTCTTCACAATTCATATATAAATCCATTGTGTTAAGTACATTTGAACATTTGTTACCATCATCATTTTTAGATTATTTTCTGTCTACTTGAGCCCTTAGTAATACCTTATCATTCACTAGCCAACTCCCCCATCCCATGAACCCTTGATAATTTGTAAATTACTATTACATTTTCATGTCTTATGCTGACCAGTCTCCCTTCACCCACTTTTCTGTTGTCCATCCCCCTGGGAGGGGTTATAGATAGAGTACTGTGATCCGCTCCACTTTCCTACCCCCACCTTCCCCTAACCTTCCTGGAATGGCTAATCTCAATATTTGTCTTGAGAGGTTTATTTGTCCTGGTTTCTCTTTGTTTTCAGCTCTCATCTGTATCCACATACAAGCTTTGTTCTAGCCTCATTTGAAAGATAGAATTGGAGTCAAGACAGTGGTGGGGAGGAAGCACTAAGGAAAAAGGAAAATTTAATATTTCATTGCCTCTATGCTGCACCCTGACAGACACATCTCTTCCTTGTGACCCTTTTGTAAGGGGATTTCCAATTGTCTACAGATGGACAACTGGACATCCTCCCACCCCTTCATTCACATTGATATGATTTTTTTTGTTGTGAGTCTTTAGTGCCTGATATCTGATCCCATCGACATGGTATGGGCTTCTTCCATGTGAACTTTGTTGCTTCTCAGATGCCTAGCCACTTTTTTATCTTCTAACCTTTAAGACCCCAGACATTATAACTTTTGACAGTTGGGTAACATCAGTTTCTTTACCACATTGGCTTATGCACACATTTGTCTTCAGTGATCATGTCAGGAAGGTAAGTATCTCAGAATGCTGGATTATTAGAACAAAATGCTCTTGTGTCGAGGAAGTACTTGAATAGAAACCCAATATTCATCTGCTACGTTAATACTAAACTTATAAATATATGAGCATAGATCTATTTCCCCCATCCTTAAATATAATTATATTTACATATGTACATACCTGTATTTAGACCTCTATAAATGCCCTTTGTCTCTCAGTTCTTTCCTCTATTTCCTTTTACTTTCCTTTTGCCACACCCCTTCCCCCATCATGTTCAGCCTTCATTTGGGTTTTAGTAATTCCTCTTGGTTACATACCCTTGATTAAGCTCTAACAGGTCTCCTATATCCTTCTCACCATAGATTTTAGATCACTTGTTGTTCCCTTGTCCCTGAGTTTATTAACATGCACTTCCTTTCTCCTGCCTCCCCCTCTCCCATGTAAACAGTCAGTCCCATTGTCTTCTCCTCTGAATTGTTTATCCCACCTATCCTATTTAGATAGGCATGCATAGAAAAGAATATGCACAAAAACAAGACAGAGCAAAACAAAGCAACAAAAGAAAACAGAACAACAACAAAATCAATGACAAAAAAAGAGGAAAAAAACCTATGAATAGTTTAAAGTCTGTTTAGGAGTGTTTTTCATCAAGTCTGATAGGGTGCCACTCCCTGGCCCCACAGTCTATTTTTGGTCCCCGGAGAATACAAAAAATACTAAACACAGGCCAATGATTTTCATCTCCATTTCAAGATGGCTACCATATCTAGTCTCCTGGGTATTTGGAGCATTTGAGCTCTAACTTATTTACATATTATTTAATATCCACAAAAATATTTTGAATGCTATGTAATGGAGCGCAACAGTCTGTGTTTACTGAATGTTCCAGCATGTGTGCTCCTGTACTTTGTTTGGTGCAGTCCAGATGAAAGTAACAAACAGATACACAGGGTTGCCGTGAGCTAGAGTCCGCTGGAAAGCAACTGGTTGGTTCCAGATTTAGAGTGTCCAAGTCCTGGTCACTGATGGCTCATATGCTTGTCCTTGGACTTTCTACTCCTGGAGACAGAATGTTCAACAGTTTCCTTCCTTCCTTCCTTCCTTCCTTCCTTCCTTCCTCTCACATATAGAGTTTGTTTTCTGATCAAAACAGAACCAGGGCTTTTGCTTTCCTCCCCAAACAAATCTGTGAGCACAAAATCTTCAGCCTGTAACTGCTGATGCAGATCACAAGTATGTCATCTCCCATCAACCCCCATCTGGTGGACTCTGTCTCTGGGCTGCCCTAGAATTAGTGTCTCCTTGTGCCCTTCACATTGTTCTATCTCTAGCATGTAGAAAAAGGCACAATCTTGAGGATTATTATTATTTGTTGTTGTTGTTATAAGGTGCCATTAAGTTGGTTGTTACCCTATGTACAACCAAAGGAAACATTGGTGGCCTGTCCTGCATCATTCTTACAGGTGTTCCTATGCCGAAACCCACTGGAAAAACTCTAAAGACCAGTCCTGCTGAGGGTCTTCTCAAAAACAGACCCAGAGTTGACTTCACACCACTATCCCATCGACACATAGTCATTTTTCTCAAGAAGAAAAAATAGGTTACCCAGTAATTAGGTTGTGATGTGTCCCTGAAAGATTCTATCAGATTTCAGCCTGGTGGGGGAGTTAGAGAGGGGTGTTTTAAAATCAGAGTCCCTGGATAGTACAAAAGTTTAATAGGCTGGGTGGCTAGCAGAAAGGTAGGGTGTTCAAGCTCACTGGAAGTTCTTTCAGAAGAAAGACCTTGCCTTAGAACTTTATGGAGCACAGTCCTACTCTGATACACACATGGGCGCGCCACCAGCTCAAGATCATTCCTCAGCAACCAGATTTTTGGTTTGGTTTGTGTTTTCTTAAGTTAAATCCACCCACGGAGATGGCGAGGGGCCACCTTTCAGATATCACTAGCTTGTGCCTTCAAGTTGATTCCAACTCAGAGAGACCCCAGGAGACAAGCAGTGATCTGGATAGGAGAGGGCTTCCTCCCTAGGAGCCACTGGGGGTGTTCAAACTGCCAATCTTTCAGCCCACAGAAAAGCACTCAACTATGTGCACCACCAAGGCTCCTTCAACCATTACCTAGAAAAGCAACCTATAAATAAACAAGACTCACCTTTTTAAAAAAATGCTTTAATTTAAGAACAAGGTCAGGTCTGATTTTCCAAACTAGACTGGGTTAAAAAAGCACAGGTGAACTCTCTCAGCCTTGCTGCTCCCTCCCCTGAAATCCCCAGCAGGGCGGAGGTGCCTCCGTTCACCTCCCCCACTCCACCCCTTCCTGCCCATTTCACCCCGCCTGAGACACAGAACAAGACAGGAGATTTGTTACCGCTGATGTGTGGCCCTTCGGAATGAAGGGGGCTTTTCATTAACAAAGTAGCAGGCGGTGTCATCTTCCCCTGAGTCGGAATCATTCACTATTAGCACAATGTGTTATTATTGTATTTTTAATTGAAATGTAAATTCTGGGAACACTCTGACCCAATTTACTCCCAGGGAAAAAAGGGCAAAATTCTCATTTTCAAGGCTCTAGAAATGCAAGTTAGTGTTATTAATGATTAAGCTCCTTTTCCTTCCCCCCCTGCTGTGGGTGGGGGCCAGAATGGAGCCTTCTCATCCAGGCACAATAGTAATGTTACCCCATCCTTCAAGCCAGTGCATTTGATTGGCAAGGGAGATGACCGGTGGAAAGCTCGTATATTCTCCCCAGTCGTTCCTGGGGTTCACACCTGGGCCGGGAAATGGCCAGAGTGGAGAGATGTGGTTTCAGGTTTTAAATGACAGGGATGATTGATGCGTGATTAAACGATTGATTTGGAGAGGAGATTATTGTCCCGTCTGCTTCAAAGAAACTCTCTTTGTAAGACAGAATGGAGTGGAGACAGGATGATTCAGGGGTTGATCCAGACTTTGCCCACAAACATTGTACAATCGCACCCCCTTGGCTAATGTTTCTAGAACTTACAATAGAATTCAAAGGGCAGGCCCGACTCTCCTATGGCCAGGAGAGCATTCACTTCATTGACAAATATTTCCTGAACACCTACTAAGCATCAGACATAATAGGTGGAATAAAAGGCAAAACTGAGTATCTTACATATATCCCTGCTTCCCTAAGCACCCAGCCCACCTGTTACCCAGCCAACATCATACCCTCCAACCAAACAAAGCTTTGATTCTGACTCAAGGAAGCCTGGGTTTGGGCGAGCAGAACTGAGCTCCATGGGTTTCCTTGGAAGCAGATCGCCAGGTCTTTGTGGTGCCATGCGGTGGGCTCAAACTCACTAACCTTGTGAACATCAGTTGAGAGCAAATAATTTATACCACCCAGTGAAGCTCACCCCGTCCCTACTCAATCAATCCACAAGCCAGTTGCCTTGAGTGGATTCTGACTCATGGTGCCTCTGTGTGTGTAGGGCAACACAGTTCTCCATTGAGATGGTGGAGCTGGAAATGATAATGTGTGTCTCTTTGTTTGTTTACTTCTTGCTGATCAGTTTTCACCACTCTGCTCCTCCTAAAATGTAAGTCTATTCCAAGAGTCCCTACCCTTTCCTGCCATGTCCTCTGGTGTATCATTAGCCCTGGGGCTCCTGGTACCTACCAGTGATTGGATATAAATGTATATAAAAATATAATTACAAATGTATATACAATGCATGTAAAAGTACAAACTATCCATGAAACTAAGAGATGTACCATGCTTTCTACCAGTGCAATCAAGACAACATGGTTACTAAGTACCACCCACTCAGTATCATATACAGAAATAAATAAAGTACTATTTTTACTGAGAGGAAACCCAGGGGCAGTCAAAAAGACAATAATTACTGGAGGCCCAGTAATAATGTAATAAGGCATGGTTCCGAACAAGACATGATCCTGCACGCCTCACCCAGAGATCGTTTGATAATGTCTGGAGATGCCTTCGATTGTCTCAATTGTCAGTGTGTGTGTGAGAATGTGTGGGTGTGAGCATGGGTGTGTGTTACTGGCATCTAGTACAAGCATCCTATAATAAACAGAACTTCTCCTTCAACAAAGAGTTAAAGATTATCTGGTTCAAAATATCAATAGTTCAGAGATTAAGAAACCTTGATAGAAACAAGGAACTCTTAAGTTGTTATAGAAGCAAAAGTAGGTGTGAAGAGGGGCCTGGAAACAGTGGGTCTGTGAAAGGGTCATGGCATGCAGGGAATCCGGAGTATAACTTCGAGGGTCACCAGAAGCATGAGGTCTCGAGAAGTCCGCTAACTCTCTCTAACTTGTCCAGTTAGACATATGACATCAGTGGATAGGAATTTCCCCAACCAGTCCCATCATTTTATAGCAGCAACAGCTGAATCTTTGACTATAAGATTACCTTTTACAGGTTCGGTGTAAGAATTTGGACCTTCCGTTTTGAAGGCATGGGTTCTATTCCTGGCCTTTGTGAGTATGTGTCTGGCCTGCTGTCAGGCTTGCACAGTACTCTGACATTGAGCGGGTTATAACATAGCTTCCAGACTAAAATGGACCAGTAAAAAAGAGCTGGTGATCTACTTCTGAAAATCAGTCAAAACAAAACAAAAACCCTACCAGTCAACAATAGTCCCCTCTGAAACCAAGTGGGCGGGTAGCATCTCACTCTGTTGTACATGAGGCTACCATGAACTCAATTCAAGAGTGACTGTCAGCAAGATTAAAGCCCCCCACTGGCTTGAAAAGGGCTGTGCAGACTGATAGGGAGCTGATCTGTCTATTTCTGAAACAAAAGGAAACAGCATTCACCTGTAGTACCTGAGCTGAGAAAACAATCACAAGCCCCAAATCACCACCTGCAGTATCATCTCTGAATCCAGACATGCATCTCTGCTGAAGGAGAAGGGAGGAGGTGGAAGGAGCTTATTCGCTCATATTTCTCTTTAGAAAGTGATTTGCGGCTTCTTATGAGCAAAATGAAAACAAATGCAACTTGAGAGAGAAATGACCGGCAAAACGAAGGAATTCCAGGAGGGATCAGGGATTTGGGGCACATTAGGCAGGCTACTCCCCTTAGCCCAGCCTAGGTGAGCAGAGCCTTACTGTTTATTATTAGATCATCCCCAGGTCAAGTCCGCAGGGGCACGTGGTTTTCTTTTTAAAGAAACGACATTTCTTTACATCTACTTGTAGCCCATTGATAAAATACTTGAGGCAGAAATGTGTGAAATGGGAGAGTCAAAGGCGGTTTACAGAAGGTCGGGCTAGCTGTGGGGAAAATAAAGCCATAAAAAGAGTCAGTACCTGCCTGGGTTCCACCTTCTCAGTGCGTGGAATGAGAATGCTGTGTATACAATCCAGCAGGGAGGTCTGAACTGAAAAAAACTTCAATCTCAGAGAGTTCTTGGGGCTTGGGATAGCCAGACAGGCACTCTGTATTGTCAAGACCAAGTCTGTGAAGACATCCTGGGGTCTCTTTGGTAGTTCACAACCCCATCAGGTGCCCCTTCTCATATGTAAATATTTTGTAGTCAAAGTGGACAAAGGAATAAGATCCAGGACATTCCATAGGAGCAAAATCTATATAAGAATCCATTCATCTGTTATCATTCAATAGGGAGGAGTTCCAAGCTCTAAGTCAGACAAGGTAGGAAAGAGAGTTTGAGAAGAGGCAGCTTTATTACCCCCTCCCTCACTGCCAGCCCATCATTCTGACGCACAGCAGCTCATACAGGGTGCACATAACTGAACCTTCAGGTTACTGGATGTGCAAAACTTTACAGGAGCAGAGAGCCTTCTCTTTCTCCTGCAGAGCAGCGGGTGGATTCAAATTGCTGAACTTTCCATACGAGGGCCCTTTCTACTCAGGAGTTTGTAAACTAGCTAACGCAGGAGGCACACGTCACAATCGCCCCTCCTTTTGTGCAGCAGGATTACATACGATGGTCCTCAAAGGAAGTGCCAAGTTGTAAGAATCCAGGGGACAGAGAGCATTCTGGCCTGGCAGGGATTCAGAAAAGCCTTCCTGGCAGAGATGGCCACCTTTCTGCCCCCGCCTTTCTGATTCTCTGGATCCTGTTCTTTGGGAAGTTCTCTAGGAAAGACAAAGGTAAAAACAAATTATGGCCCAGAATAGGAGGAAGGTTCATGTTTTGGGTTTGCTTTGTTTTGTTTTTAGATACAACGCTGTCGTTAAATACCCTTGAGTAGAACTGACTCTGCACCCAACAGAAGGAATGGATGCCCACTCCTGTACCATCATGTCGATGGTTTGTGTATTGGAGCCCAGGGTTGCCGCTGCCCTGTATTAATCCATCTTCTCAAGGGTCTTCCTCTTTTTCGATGACCTTCTGCTTTACCAAGCATGATGTCCTTTTTCCAGGCCCTTGTCCTTCCTGATGATAAGTCTAAAGTACTTGAAAAGTCTCATCAGCCCTGTTTCTGAAAAACCTGCTGGTGGTCTGTATGGCTTAAAGAGAAGGAAAGTGAATCTGAAATAGACTTGGAGTCTTGTGACAAACAAGTTCACTTCAATCAGTAACACACACAGACACACACAAACAAACATTCTGGTTGTACTTCTTCAAAGGCAGGTTTGTTTGTTCTAAATCTCCTTTGTTTCTTGTCCAGCTTTTACATGCATCCAGGCTGATTGAACGTAACATAGCTTGGGTCAAGCTCACCTTAGTCCTCAAAGCTACATCTTTGTTTATTAACACTTTAAAGAGATCTCTTGCAGCAGATTTTCCAGTGGAAAGATTGATTTCTTGACTACTGTTTCCATGATAAAATCCTTGGCAGCTTCCACCTGTTATCATGTTGCTGCTTATTGATCCTGTTGTGAGGATATTTGTTTTCTGTATGTGGAGGTGTAATGCAAGTCTTTGATCTTCATCAGCAGAGGCCTCAAGTCCTCTTCACATTCGGTAAGCTAGATCATGTCACTTGCATATTGCAGGTTCCTACTAAGTCTTTCTTCAATCTTGATGAATATGTTTCCTCATACATTCCAGACTCTTAGATTATTTTCTCAGCCTCTAGACAGAGTAAACAAGGTAAAAGTGTACAACCCTGGTGCACACCTTTCCTGATTTTAAATCATGCAGCATCCCCTTGTTCTGTTTGACTGTTTGCCTTTGAGGGTCTTTGTAGTCTTCACATGAGCACAAGTGATCTGGAATTCTCATTCTTCACATTTTTATATGGTCCAGACAGTATGCTGTCTTTGCATAGTCAATAAAGTACAGGTAAGTATCTTTCTGGTTTTCTCAGTCTTCAGCCAAGATTCATTTAATATTAGCAATTATAGTGCTCACTATGTGTCCTCTTAGGAATCTGACTTGAATTTTGAACAGTTCATTTTTTGATGTCTGACTGCAACCATATTTGAAATATTGGCAGCAAAAATTTACATGCATATAAAATTAATAGTATTGTATGATAATTTTCATATTTGTTGAAACACATTTAGAATGATCATAATATGGATATCTTCCAGCTAGTTACCCAGATAGACATGTTCCAAAATTACTGGTACACATAAGTGAGTTTTTCATCCATTTTCTGAAATATCATAATTGATAAACTGCAAATTCTTGAGCCTTAATTTTCACTAATGCCTTCAGGATAGCTGGGACTTTTTCAATAAAATTAGTTCTTTTTCTTTTCTTTTCTTTCTTTTTTCTGCAGTATTTTATTTATTGTATATGTTTCAACATATAATAAATATTTACATATCCATTTTTAATGTATGTTTTTATTAATATTAAAAGATCATTTTATTGGCGGCTCCTAAAGTTCTTAGAACAATCCATACATCAATTGTATCAAGAATATTTATAAATATGCTGCCATAATTATTTTCTAAACATTTAGTTTCTTTTTAAAATATCACTTTTAAGCGGTTTTTTTGGCACATAACTTATATATCATAGAATGCAATAGTTCAAAATATGTGTGCAAATGTGCTTGATACAAATGATGTACCGAATGTTGTAGTAGCTGTAGGAGCCCCCAATAAAATTTTTAAAATATTTTTTTAAAAATGCATGTTGATTTATGGTAAGAAAAAATAGGCAAATATAATCAGCTTTATGTAACAACTGTTATGTAACAATATCAATAAATCTTAAATGCATTTTACTAAAAAAAAGAATTATCAGGCTGAGCCCTGGTGGCATAGTGATTGTGCGCGGGACTGTGGCCCACTGGGATGGAGGTTCAATTCCAGCTCCACAGGAGCAAAGGCTGGCTCTCCTACTCCCACCACCAGAAGGCAGTGATGTCCCTCCCCCAAAAAAAGAATTATCACTGAAAAATCTAAATATTCTATTGTCTCATTTATGGAACATTCTGAGAAAAGTAAAATTGTGGTTGTTGCCAGGGATTGGAGTTGAAGAAAGGGACAATGCAATAGTTCAATCATTCAATGATTTCAAGGAGAATTGCAAAATTTTAGAGCCCCCACCACCCCCATGGTTAAGTCACTTTTTATGAATTGTGCAATCACACTCAGTTCTGGTATTCCCTTCCCCTTCCTACCTTTATTTCCCACTCGTTTTTTTTAAGTCACTTTATTGGGTGCGCATACAACTCAAATCACAACATACACATACATACTTTGTGTCAAGTACATTTTTACATATGTTGCCATCATCATTTTCAAAGTATTTTCTTTCTACTTGAGCAGTTGGTATTGGATGCTCATTTATCCCCCCTTCCCTCCCTCATAAGCCTTTGATAATTGATAAATTATTTTTTTTATGTCTTGAACTGTTCAATGTCTCCCTTTATCCCCTTGTCTGTTGTCCATCCCCTTGGGAGGAGGTTGCAGGTAGATCATTGTTATGGGTTTCCCTTTTCTCCCACCACCTTTCCTTTACCCTCCTGGTATGGCTACTCTCAATATGGGTCTGGAGGAGCCTATCTGTTCTGTATTCCCTGTGTTTCCAGCTCTTATCTGTACCCATATACATGTTCTGATCTAGCCAGATTTGTAAGGCAGAATTAGGGTCAAGATAGTTGGGTGTGGAGTGGGATGGCAGAAGCATTAAAGAACCAGAGAAAATCCTACTCCCACCAGTGCAGTGATGCCACACACACACACACACACACACACACACACACACAAATGAACCAGAGAAAAGCTGTATGTTTCATAGGTGCTATAATGCATCTTGACTGGCCCGTCTTCTCCCCATGACCCTTCTGTAAAGGGATGTCCAATTGTTTATATATTGAGTTACACTCCACACTACACCTCACACACACACTTCACATTATGATTTTTTGCTTTGGGTCTTTGATGCCTGATACCTGATTCCATTGACACCCAATAATCACATAGGTTCGTGTGCTTCTTCCATGTGAAATGTGTTGCTTCTCAGCTAGATGGCCACTTGTTTATGTTCAAGACTTTAAGATCCAAGAGCTATATCTTTGGATAACAGGGCATCATCAGCTTTCTTCACCACATTTGTTTACTATGCACCTACTTTGTCTTCAGTGATCTTGTCAGGAAGGTGAGCATCTCATAGTGCTGGTTTATTAGAGCAAAGTGTTCTTGCATTAAGGGAGTACTTGAGTAGAGGTTCAATGTTCATCTGCTTCTTTAATACTAAACCTATAGATATATGTACATAGGTATATTTCCTGATCATCATATATAAATATATTTACATATGTACATGCAAAGATCTATATTTAGATCTCTATAATACCCTTTTAAAAATCATATTACTGAGAGCTCATACAACTCTTATCACAATCAATGCATACATTGCTTGCAGACCACATCTATACATTTGTTGCCATAATCATTCTCTAAACATCCTCCTTCTACTTAGAACTTTGGTATCAGCTCCTCATATTTCCCCTCCCTCCCCACGTCCCCTCCTTCACGAACCCTTAATAATTTACAAATTATCATTATTTTGTCATATTGTATACACTGTCCAGTGTGTCCCTTCATCCACTTCCTTTTTGTCCATACCCCAGGGAGGAATTCATATGTAGATCTCTGCAATAGGTTCCCCCTTTCTCCTCTACCTTCCCTCCACCCTCCTGATATCACCACTCTCACTACTCATCCTGAAGGGATATCTGTCCTGATTTCCCTATGTCTCCAGTTCCAATGTACATCCCCTGGTCTAGCTGGATTTGTAAGGTAGAATTGGGATGATAGTAGTGAGTGGGAGGTAGCATTTAAGATCTATTTCCCCATCATCATAGAAAAATTTTTCTCCTATGTACATGACCTCTATAGACCTGTATAAATGCCCTGCTGTTCCCATAGGGCCTTGGGTCAGTGAGAGACACTGTGTTTCATAGTAAGGCCAACCATATGGTCCTCTGTGCATTGGCTGTTCTAAGTGGGAATATCGTCCTCAAGGTTCGGTGGGTCAGAATGTACTTCACTCTCTCTTCTTCCCCTTCATGTGCTCTCATGTACTCTGGTCAGACGTCCCACTCCCCAAGAGGCCCTTTGCCTCCTAGTTCTTTCCTCTATTTCCTTTTCTTTCCTCTTGTCCCATTATCATGTTCAGCCTTCATTTGAGTTTCACCAATTCCTCTTGGTTACAATGCCCTTGATCAAGTTCTACCATAACTCTTCTACCATTCTCCTTATTGATTTTCAGTCCCTTAATTTTCCCTTGACCCTGGGTTTGTTAACATCTACTTTCCTCCCCTTGCCTCCCCCTTTCCCATGTCCCCTGGAACTGTCATCCCATTGTTCTCTCTTCCACCATGTTTATCCTGCCTATTCCATCCAGATAGACATGCAGAGACAACACTATGCAGAAACATAAGACTAAGCAAAACAAAACAATAATAGAAAATAAAACAATAGCTACAACAACAACAACAACAAAAAGGCATCAATGACAAAAAAGAAAAGCCTATAAATATTTCAAGGTCTATTTTTGTCCTTTATGAGTGTTTTTCTAGTTGAGTCTGATGGGGCTTCACACCCTGGCCCCACAGTCTATTTTTGGTGTTCCCTGGGGACTTCCTTGCTCTGCTCCACTTGCTGCTTTGTTACACACCCCCAGGATCTCCCATTGGTATAGTGGGGCCAGAGCAGACACAATTCCCCCATGTGTCTCCAGTGTTCTCCCCCATGATGCTATTGGTCAGTGAAGAACGTTGTGGCTTGTGGTGGGGCTGGTCCTATGGTCCTCTTTGTGCATTGACACTATTGTCTACCCAATCACCACACCCAAGTGGGGAAGTCATCTTAGACTCCTTCATGTCCCTCATCCCTTTCTAACTGGTGAGCTCAAAACTTGACCTTCTTGATGTCTCTGCTCCATAATGTTGCATCCACTGCTGTTGACGACAACTCAATCTTCAACTTTTTACTTGCCTAAGTCTCCTTTCAAAGTCCTAATTGCCTCCTCACTTCCAGTCTGGATTTCTCCCAATATCTCTCTCCCTAAAATGTAAATCTGATCACAAAAGCAGCCGATGTTTATTTAGCACCTATGATGTGCCTGGCAGGGCTTCAAATCAATTCATTCTGGTTGAACCCCCTGCTGGGAATTTGCTTTTCCATCTCAGGTGCACTGATTAAGAATCTAGAAACAAGATTCTAGCGTGTGAAGATGTGGATTCTGATTCTGTATATTCAGTGTAGAAATGCACGTTTTCTGTTGGGGGCTGGGGGTGTGTGGATTCAAACTAGATCAAAATGTTTGGAAGCCACGATCCCTGGCTCCAGTATTAAGCACTTTCACTCCTCTATCTCCTTTAGCCCTTGCAGCTATTACTCTGAGGCTTATAGTCACTAACAGACAGATGTGGAGATTTAGGGCGTTAAGACACACACTAGTCCAAGGCCATACACTTGTAAGTAAGAGGGCTGACTTGAACCTAGTGTTTGGTGCCCAAGGTCATACTCATAACTACAGATTCTATGGCTTGCTGTCATTGCCATTATAAAAATATTCCACAGATTCACCATGGTTCCAGGGCCAAACTCAAGAGCCTCTAACAACAATATTGCTTGTGGGGACATTGGCTTTGGCCGCAAATGAGATAAAGAAAATCATAACTGACATATTCCAATACCTTTTCATTCTATTTTCCAAAGACTTTTTGATACCTTTTCATTTTATCAAAGAGCACATAACCCATCCAATAGAGCATATGAGTCTTATTGTTAATCTTCACTGCCAGGGGGGCAATTCCAACTCATAAAGAAAAAAAAACCCTAGAAGCTAAATGATCAACTTGGAAATCAGAATTGTACACGTAAGAAATTACATGTGCTAAAAAAGCCAAGGATTAAACCTAATGAAGAAGAGCCACTTGGCATCTCATTTTTCTTGTTATCAGAGTTTAAGAACCACCCCGAACTGGTCATCGTGGAGAAAAATAAAATCCAGCAGGGAGTAATATGAAATTAAAAGACTATCCATAAGCTATGACAGGCACGTCCTGAGAAACCCATCCTGGTCAAATAGCAGTAATGATTATATATATGAGAATTAGTCAATTTAATCTGTTCTTTTAATATGGATTGATTGGGTTAGCTAGGGAGAAGAATTTGCATTTCTCTGGACTACTATGATTACTCACGAGTGCCTCTTGCTTATTTACCAAGGTGAGAGAACCTGACATAGGGGGAAATCGCTCCCTTCTAGAAGTACTGATGGGTGGGCTACATTAACTCCATCTTCATAGAACAATACTTGAGAAAATGCCAAGGTCAAAGAGGAAAACCATGGAGAATAGTTGGCTTACTGAGGAGATGGACAATCCTGACGTAAGGATAGCTAGAGTTTAGGAAACACTGTTATAAGCATTACACTACTTATGAGAGCTGCTCCTCTGTGTCCACAGTTGTCTTATTCAAAGATGAAAATAGAAGCCTTTGCCTT